>CM038214.1:329029825-329155466 GCA_021442155.1 Cymbidium sinense | reverse complement strand
TACTATGTGGGAAAAGTAAATCTAACTACACTTGCAAAATGAGGTTAGCTAAATATACAAATAATCCCAAGCTATTGTATTTATAGTTTTGACTTAGAACCCTACACATGGGTAACTAAGCCCACCTGTCCTAACTTGGATTATGCTTAATGATTTAAGCAATATGCAAAAAGGTCATTCACATTTATTTTTATGCATACCTTAAGCATAATCACTTGTAGATAACATGATTAGGCTAATATTGGCCTATCATCCAGTCTACGAAGCATTCACCCTAACATCCAATCTAAAATAATACATCATGAAAGAAAACATACATCACATCATACACTATCCTAACTTAGAACTAGAAGTGGTGACTTAATTATAATGTAAGGCTTGTGTGGTTAAGTCTTGTTAGGCATTAGTGTTGTATTTTCTAAGTGTAGAAGGATTCAATTTAACATGAAAGGTTGATTTCACTGAAGTAGTTTAATTGATTTGAGAATTTTAATTTGTGTTTTCTTTTGTTTCATTTGATTACACTTTTAGGTATAAAGTGAGAAAAGAGGATTGCCTTCTTTATCCTTACTTTAACTCACTTTCTAAAGTATATTAATTTGATTTAGTTCTATTTAGTTAATGGCTTATTAAATGATTTAATTAAACCTAAGTTTAGGTTCACTTTAAATAATCCTATTCAAAATGAAAGCATCTTAAGATTAATTTAATTGAATTACTACCACATGACATATATTTAATCAATCCTTTCCATCACATGTTATGAATTAATCTTAAGTGTATCTATACATGCAAAATATTTTTGCACACTTAAATGATGAATGTATGTGTATGTTTAAAATTTATATTTTTTCGACTGAATTATTTAAACATATTAATTTAAAACTTTATCCAAATTCTTATACAAAATGACATAAGAATGAAATTAAATAGACATGTGCCATTGTTAAACCAAGGAAGTGAGGTAATCAAATGACCTAGCTATATTCTCTGGGATGTCCAGACTATATACCTATTTGCATTCAAACATATGTAAATTATTATAAATTAACATAGAAACTAAGCTCCAAATCATATGTCTAATTAATTCAACCACTTAGCCAATAATGATTGCATGCAATTTTAATGTAAAATGGTATTTTCAATCACTAATCACATATACATATACATGTAGAAAGATATAGGCAAGTACTTGTCATTGTTAAACCAGGGAAGTGAGGTAATCAAATGACCTCCTTGGGGCTAACTAAAGCCTCATATTCCTAGGATGTCCTAACTATATACTTGTTTTTTCAGACACACATGGATGTATGCATAAATGAGAGAAAGAAAACCATGCAAAGATTGTATTTTTTATTAAATCATTTATATATATGAATTAAAACTCTATCCAAATTCTAATGTTGAAATACATAAGAAGGAAATCAAATGGGTAATGCATTGTTAAACTAGGGAAGTGAGGTAATCAAATGGCCTCCTTGTGCTAAGCCTCGTTTCCTGGATGTCCACTATATACCCATTGGCATTTAATCTTATATAAATCAACACATGAATAGAGGAAAGAGAACTCAACATTCATACACTTAAGCTATAAGCATGCATTTCTTATGTATTTCTAACTAGCATCATAACACATATTATTATTCATTTATAAGCTTTTGAAAAATACATTTGAATTTAATAGTAATAATAGCCATATATTAAATTAAATCAACACATGCAAACTTACATAAAGGAAATCCATTTTATTTTACTAGATTTTGAAAAGATGGATGCATGAATTCAAATGACATACCAAATTTATCATGATTGGAAAGAGGACAATCAAATATAAGCATGTGATTCATTCAAACAAACTAGTTCTTAAGAATAATCAAATTAAATAAGATTTAAAAGCAAACCAAAGCTTCTTTATTAATTTTGGATTTGATTTGATTTAAAGAGGAGAAGAGAAAACATCACTAGTTGTTTCAAACCATTCCCACATTGGTAATTTTGATTTAATTTAAGGAAATGTAATTAAGTTGATTTTATGGGTTAATTAAGTTGAAATCTTAATTAGATGAATTAATCACCCTTACCTATGTCACCTTAAAGTAATTAACTAAATAATTATGAGCTAACATGATTTGTATGGAAAATAAACTTGTAATGATCCTTGGAAATAAAAGGGGCCTAATGCAATTGGTTCATGATTAATAGTTAATTAGATTAATGGACTTAATTAATTACTCTTAGGGTCTTCT
Organism: Cymbidium sinense; assembly: GCA_021442155.1. Classification (NCBI taxonomy): domain Eukaryota; kingdom Viridiplantae; phylum Streptophyta; class Magnoliopsida; order Asparagales; family Orchidaceae; genus Cymbidium; species Cymbidium sinense. Next base: position 329,153,220 of record CM038214.1, on the reverse strand, counting down.
GACACATGTGGACTAACCATAATTTCATTAAACTACTTTAGGTAATTAAACACCTAAAGATCCACACCATGATTTAATTAATTATGGTATGATGTGAATATGATTTCAATTTGATTAAGTGATTTAATTAATTAGTTAAATCATAATTTCATTTTAAAAGGGTGAAATGAACTTAGGAAAGGGGTCCCAACCCTATTCCTTAGTTCACTTATTGAACAATGATTAATAAACTTAATTAATTTATTACTATTCTGGGATTAACTAATTAATTAACTTAAAAGAGTATTTAAGGTTTAATTAGTTAATTTTCTTAATTAAATGAGCAATAAATCCCAAAAAATCATGGGAGGTAGAGGTCATCCCATTAAATTAACCCACAAAATTTGGGATTAATTGCTCAAGTAATTAAGTAGTACTAATAATTTTTTTGTAAATAAACTATAATTAGTTCAAAATTAGTTAAGATTGTTTTTATTAATTCTCCTCAAAATATTTTAAAATGTGTATTTATTTGCTTTTTTTATTTCTCTATGATTTTTAAGATTTTAGAAGTTTCAGCCATTAAAAATGATTAATTAAGCCTAATTTCCTAATCCTGTTGGTGTCACGTAGCATGTGATGCGGCACACTTTTTGCATGGAACTACGGGATTGGCTACTTAAAACTTATCGCCTATGTGCGGTGGGTGACGCGCTCATCTGTCGTTCGATCTAAGATGGGACAGCTATGATTAATCCCACAGATTAATAGGATTAAATTAGATCAATCTAGTTGATCTAATCATGTCTGTCCATTCTAATCACGCAGAATGGATGATGCATGATCTAACATCATGCAGTGGGGGAAGAATGGAGTTCCACCATTGCTCACTTGATCCGAAGCCAGCTCGATCAACTCCAAAAGGATCCCACTCCTTCATGACAATGATCGGAGGGGATCTAATGGTCAAGATCACATAAGATACAAGTTTTCTTCAAGAAACTCCATTTTTTGCCTAAGAAATTGTTTTGAAGCATACGCTAGCTCAAGATCAGCTAATGATTGAGGAAGCTTCATCTAGTGGAGATGAAGCCCTATAGAGCAATTGGATCAATTCCTCAATGTTCAAGGCCATGAATTGATGATTTAGAGCTCCTTGATCGAAATCCCACCTCCGAGCTTAAAAGATTAGGAGATGATTCATTCTTGCTCAACGAGGCCTAGGGAAGGTGCGTGTAAAGTTAATTTGAGTTTGATGGAGAAATTCGGAGGTTAGGTCGGAAATGGAGTGTCCTATTTTAGGACAGATGGGAATGACATTTTTTTATCAAAGAATGAGCTTAGGAGCTTAGGGAATGGCTTTGCGGCTTGACTTAGGTAGTTAGTGTTATGAGGAATGATTTTTGTGTGTGTTTGAGTGGAAATGAGGGGGTGTATACCCCCTTCATCTTGATTGGATGGTGGGATCAGGTTTGGGTTTTTGTGGCCATCCAACCATCTTAAGGAGTAGGGGTGGGAGGAGGTGAGTTGGCTCATCTGGTTGAAGGTGTGGAGGTGGCAAAGAGAATCATGTGTGTTCATTTGTCTCAAATGCTCAATGAGGGTGAGGTGATTTCACCTCCCATAGGTCATAACCCAACCACCCCTTAGGTTGGATAGTGTTAGAGCCTAAGTGGACTATTTGAGAGTACCAAGTGGCCAAGAATGGAAATGACCACTTACATGGGTGATTTGTCTCATGTGATGCCCTTGACCCAAGTAGAATGACCATTTGTCATTGGATTTTATTTGGGTAAATGAGCCAATGGGTTAAAATTTCAAGTCAATTGGAGTTGATTTGGTTAGTTTGGCTCAATTTAAAATTAGGTTAAAAGTTCAAGTTGACCAATTTCAAATTGGTCAAACCAAAGGTTTGGTCAAGTTCATATGATCTTTTGGGATGTTTTGGTTCACTTGGTTTGGTTCCATTTGGCTTAGATTTGATTTTGGCTCATTTGAATTCATTTGGGTCAAATGGAAACCAATTTGACCAAATTGGTACCAAATTGGGTGGGTGTTGGTTTGGGTTTAGTTTACCAATAGAAGATTATTGTAGGCATTGATTTCAATTAATTTGATTTGGTTATTTAGGCCAACTTGAACATTTAGGTCAATTTGGGCTAAGTCAATTGAGTTCAATTGGGTCCAATCATGGCTTTGGTCAAGTTCAACAATCAATTTGGAATGTTTCATTGGTTGCAATCAATTTGGTTTATATTTTTATTTGAACTAATTTGGTTTAGATCAACTTGGGTCAAGAGGGCCAATTGGATTTGGTTTCACTCAATTGAAGGTCAAGTCACATTCAAATATTTATTTTGATTTGGTATGAATCATTGGTTTCAAGGGATTTGAATCTTAGGTTACAATTTGGCTAGTTTAGGTTCATATGAGTTAAAGGGTTGACTTTGTCAAATGACCAAGTTAACTTGGTTTGACCTAATTTATGACAATTGATCAACCTAGGTGATCACAATCATGATGGGAGATTTTGATGGGCATGGTTCAATCCAATTTGGGTAGGATTAGAACTGCTCAAATAGGTCAATTGGTGACTTTGGGTCAAGGACCAATTGGGTTTAATTGGTTTGATTTATGATTGAATATTTAAATTCAATTGTAATTGGCTTGGGTTCAAATGGGTTTTGGTTCATTTGAACATTTCAAGTCAAAATGGTTAAGTTGATTTTATTTGGTTTGATTTTGGTATTGATGATTGTAGATTTCATTTATATTTTGAATATGATTGAAGGTATGATTGATTCATGAGAAAATCAATTGAATTTTTTTGGAATAAAGGAATTTGCTAAGTCCATGGAGTTGAGTCATGTGGTTTAAGTTTGGATTTTGATTTGGATTTGATTTAATTTTAATGATTTTAATGTATATTTCATTTAAATTTGAAGATGATTGAAAATATGATTGATTTAGAGAAAATCAATTGAGTTTGACTTGATTTGGATTAAGATTTGCTAAGTCCATGGATATGGCATAGGAAGGGTTTTGATTTAATTTGATTCAATTTCATTTAGTTTTGATCATTTGAATGTAGATTTGATTTATATTTAGGAAGATGATTGAAGATATAAATTGATTATGAGAAAATCAATTGATTTTGGATTGATTTAGATTAAGATTTGGCTACCATGGATAGTATGGCTTAGAAGGGTTTCAAGTTTTGATCATGGGCTTCAATCATTTGGTTTTGGAATTTGGGTTTGGATTTTGATTTGAATTTGATGTTTGAATTGAACTTGATGTTTGGTTTGAGAAGGTGAACATGGATTGGATTTGGGTTGTAGGGTAGGTGGATTATCCTAATCCCTAAGGAATAACTTAACCCTATGGTTAACCCTTCTAAGTCTTTAGGCTTAGGTTAAGTGTTTACCTAATTGTTAGAAATGTCTTATGACTATGGAAGTCTTAGTATTTAGAAGACTCTAAGTCTAAGATGGGAAGATTGAATCCACACTCCAAAAGTGAGGTCAATGGCCTTAGCTCTCCTGGAGATAGATGATTGGAAGATTGAAGCAAAGTTTCACATTATAGACTCGGATACATATTTCAACACTTTTCTTGGGAGACCATGGATACATGAGAACAACATAGTTCCATCCTCTCTACATCAGCATATGAAGTTTGAAAGAGGTGGGATTGTTTATTATGTCAAAGGAGATCTCAAGTCATTTATAGTTCATGAGGTCGGCATATAAGAGGATGCAACTTACTACCTCCCTCAAAATCAACAAGTTATTCTCTCATGAACTTGGCCAAAGTTTAAAAATAAAAGAAAATAAAAGAAAAGAAAGAGAAAAGAAAAAGAAAAGAAAATAAAATAAAAAAGAAAATAGTGGAAATAGACTTGGAGGAGGAAGTGGAGACATTAGATTCCACCCACAGTGTTACTCCATTTGAACATATGGTAGACTACGACCTCCACCGTGCAAAGGAAGAGGCCAGTGAGGCGCCTAGGGTGGAAAACCTCCTAATTCATCCAATAGAAGATATATTACAACTACCAGTATTATCCATATAGACTAATAATCTAGTTCATGATGAGTTTTATATAGCACACCGCCACTCTTCTCAGTAGATTCCCTTGAGGTGACTTGAGCCGATAGTAATGAAGACCGTGCTCCAAAGCAAAGCATAAGTTTATTCAAGTCTATATGTGAAATGGTTAGGCATCTGTTGGGAACCTTAGCTCTAACCCCACTTTCCTCTTAAAAAGTTGAGGGTTTGGTAGTTAAGGAACACCTAAGTCATCCATAGGTGTTAAGAATTAGAGGTTCTTTCTGGGAGCATCATCCTCAAGTTAAGAAGTTGATGTAGAACTTGAGGATAATTCATATAAAGATTTAATAATTACCTTTTGATTGGTATTTTCCTTGTGTCATAATTTAGCAAAGAAAGGGTTAATCCTACATACTTGGTCAAAGCACTGGTTAGACTACTTCAAAAGAATATGGAAGAACAAATACAAAAGCTCTCAATCAAGATCGACACTAGATTATATATAATCGATGATGATTATAGTCATCACCAATCATTTGAAATCTGATAGGGTCTTTTCAAATCACATTACCTCATATGAGGAGCTATGATTAGAAACTTCAGATGATCCAGATGATTTTGAAGTCAAAGATGCACTGCTAGAGTTCAAAGAAGAGATCAACTCAACCATTGATGAGCTCAAAGAAATCAACTTAGAACTAAGAAGATCCACGAATATACATCGCTTTTGTTAAAATGAAATTGAAACCAATGACTTTTTAGGCTATTCACGAGTTTAAGGACAACTGGAGTTATAAAGAGATGCCTAGATTGGCTCCTACATAGACAAAAACTAGAAAGAGCCTTGCTTATCAAGCGTGCTCCTAGATGCACAATATAATACTGGTCATGAAGTCAAGAAATTGATGCTTCATCCGAAGAAAAAAATACCCGTTATAACATCATCTTAGTTAAGAAAAGAATGGCCAAATTCACATATGTGTCAATTTTAGGGATTTAAATAAGGCATGTCCAAAAGATGACCAATCCCTGAAATGATGTGGTCATTGCCTATCTCATGAAATCTTCTTTCATGGATGGCTCATCTAAATATAACCAAATAAAGATAGCCCCTGAAGATGAAAGAAACACTACTTTTCAAACCCCGAATAATCTATTGTTATATGGTCATGCCTTTAGCCTTAAAATGCTACATGATATAATGACTATCACTCAATTCAACTCATTCATCAAGTCAGTGTTATGTCAATGATCTCAGGTCAAAAGTAGAGAAAAGGAAGACCATCTCTTTAACTTGAGAGTAGTTTTCAAAGTTAAGATAATTTAATTTCAAAATGAACCCCCTAAAGTGTGCATTCAGAGTAGCTTCAGGGAAATTCCGTGAGTTTGGTGTCTAACACTAAGGAATTGAAATTGATCCAGAGAAGATCAAGGTGATATTAAAAATGCATCCCTCTAAAATTTTAACTCAACTTAGATCATTCCAAGGGTGGTTGCATATCTAAGATGCTTTATATCCAACCTATCGAAGAGATGTCACCATTCTCACTTGTCAAAAGGATGCCAAGTTTAAGTGGGATGATAAGTGTGAGCATGCCTTTGAAGACATCAAGCATTACCTGATGATTTTAGGCTCTATCTCTGCAAGCCGCTCATACTTTACACTACATTAGATGACTCCCTTGGTGCTTTATTGGCCCAAGTCAATGATAAAGGAAGGAAAATGTACACTACCATACCATCATCTTTGTTGATAATTATCCACCCATTTAGCATCTAGCTTTAATCTTTGCATCCCAAAAGCTACATCACATGCTTCCTCATAAGGTGAACTTAATCTAGGATTAAACTACAATATCTCATGACATGCTATCCGACGTTTGACACGATGGTCCATGATCCTCTCAGTTTTAACATTACCACCCGCGGTGAAAGGACAAGCTAATGATATCTTAGTGATGATCTCCGATGAACAAATCATGAACTAAGGGATAGCATTCACCTAGAGATGTACTTTGATGGCTTCCTCTCAAAGAAAAGAAGAACCAAAATCTACTATTCAAAGAAAGGCGAGGGTAGGAATAGTTCTCTTAACTCTGGACCGTGATGTGATCAGATTCTCATATCATCTGTTCAGTCATTGTACCAACAATGAAGCTGAATATGAGGCTCTAATTATTAGTTTGGAGTTAGTTGTTACTCTAAGCATCCAAAACATCAACATCTTCAGGGATTCTCGGCTAGCTATCAACCAAATCTCTAAGTCCTATAAGGTTTTAAAGCTTAGGATCCATCACTACCACAAGTACACCATGGAGTTATTGCCCCAAATCCCAGAGGTTACTATTTATAAGATTCCTCATGGGTAGAATATCGTAGCATATGCTTTAGCCAAGATTGCCAAGGAGTTGGCATGTCTGGAGGATGAGTTCATATCAATAAAGGTCCAAAATAGATAAGTATTATCCCTTATTCATATTAAACTCATCAAAAGTACTAAGGGAGGTTTCCATTGCCAAGAAGGATGAGGAGTTAGATTGGAGGCAACCATTCATGGATTACCTAAATAAAGGTAAACTACCTCAAGAGAAGTCCCTAGCTCATCAGATGAAGCAAAGAGTACTTTCCTATGCTCTTGTTGATGGTGTCTTATACCGGCGGTCTTTCGATCATATGTGATTACATTATTTAGACAAGTATGAAGCCTGTAAGATCATGCTTGAGGTACACTCAAGATTATGTGAAGCCAACCAATCTGGTCTGAAGATGAAAGCCAAGATCAAGAGACTAGATACTACTCTTCAATGATCAAAGATTGCGATATGGTGATGCCACCAATGTAAAAAATACATGGTGTCATCCTACACCAACCACCAAACATTCTACATCCTACATTGGCCTCATGGCCATTCGAAAGTGTTGGGTACCATAGTGGGTCCGATTGATCCTCCTTCTTCTAAGGGTCATCATCTTAGCTACTAATGACTACTTTTCTAAATGGGGAAGGCATTCGCAGAGAGGTCACAACTCAAAGATGTGCTCCAATTTTTTTAGGAACCATATCATATAAGTTCAGAGTGCCTTGATGAATTATATGATAATGTTATTCAAGAAAGAGATCAACAACTTGTAGAGACACAACATAGATTGGAGATATTCTACCATCAACTACCGAGGGAAAAATGGCTTAAAGCCTTCAATAAAACTCTTATCCAAATACAAGAAGACACTCGACTACAACAAATTGGCATGAGTAGTTGAAGCCTTGTGGGCCTATCACACCACATATAGAACTCAAACTCACTCTACTCCTTTCTCCTTAGTGTATGAGTCTTCTCTACCATTAGAAGTCCAACTCCCATCACTAAGGATAGTGGGTAGCAAGATCACAATAGTAGAACACCAAGTTGGGTTAGAAGAGCTCAAGGTTTGGAGGGGAGACGCGGGGCATGCCTAAACCTCATGTTGTACAAAGCTAAAATAATTTAAGCTCATAACAAGTTGATCTGTCCTAGTGCTTTTCAAGTAGGAGAGCTTATTTTAGTTCTAAATAGACCAATTATTGCCGTCATAAGATGGAAGGAAAGTTTGAACCCACTTGGGAAGGCCCTTTTCGATAAAGAAGACCTACCAAGGAGGATCTTATCAGCTTATTAATCATAAGAGAGAGCCAATCAATGCTTCTAATCAATGGCTCTACTTAAAGAAAAATTATAAATCATGTTTGAAAATAATTATCATCAATGAAAATTTCATTTGAATTCAATCTCTTCCATGTTGAAAGTATTCTTATTTGTGAATCCATGTGTGTTAGGTAGGTGTAAAGAACCTAAGTACATCCTATCATTCATCGACACAATACAAACACAAACTACACACAAATATATAAAATAAACACATATCTTTTATCTTGGGCAACTCTAAGTTGAGATAACGCCCCAAGTTACACTCACTCAAGAGTGTTCTAGGCTAAACCCCTGCTAGTGTGTCACCCAATCTTCATCTTGCTTTGGAGGATGTAAATCTACTACACTTTCCTTCCTTACTTGGCCACTACACACTGACGAGCACCTTATTAGTTTGGTAAGCCTTACTACATTTCCAGTAAGCTACCTTATGTTGGCTTCATTTAAGAGGATGTGAGCTTCCTATGCTTTTTTTTTTATTAGCATTCTCACATTAACTAGGTCAGTATATTTGAGGTTTAGGATAAGTCCCTAGTGGTTCCTTCCCTCTTGACCGCTTCATCTTTGGGTCCAGTTCCGTGGCTCCCCTATAGTATTCTAGTATAAAGCATCTGTCCACCAACTGAACTATCGATGATCACTTCCTGGAAAGTTGTAAGCCTACCCTTTTCTTGCTGCAATCACACACCTTAGGTTGGTTGGTTCTCACTATGCTGATGAATACACCGCTCATGTTGATGGATACACCTTAGGTTGGTTGGTTCTCACACCTTAGGATACATCACTCATGGTAGATGCAAGTCTGCTATGCTTTCTCCTTGAGTTGGCCACCGTACACCTATAGGCTTTCTTTTCCATGGCTCAGGATAACGTCCCTAGCAAAGACCTCTTTGTGGGAAACTATATTTGGATCACGCCCTCTTTCATTTAGACACTACCGGTTACTATCGATTGGATAGTTCCCTCTAGTAACCACCCTGGATGTGCATTCTCCTTGTCTAGTAAATCAGATAGGTTATCTCGACATAGCCTTTTCTCAGTGTGGTCCCTCACACACCAATAGGTTCCACACAAACATATAAACAAAATATATATTCACTTGTGGATTAGGAGGACACCCCTAGCAATACCTTTCCCCAAGCATGCATCCTATCTTTAAGGCAATGTTAGTAAAACTCCCTATAGGAATCGCCGACTACTCTTGAGTTGATATAAGTCCCTAGCAACGTTCACTCAGTAGTCTCCCCTAAGTCGAGTTTGATTTGTGCTACCAACAGTCACCCTGGTTTTTCCTGCTTTAGAAGATGTAAGTTTGCTACGCCTCTTCCTATAGCCGCTGAACAGGCAATTTAGGTTGGCTAGCTCTACCCCACAATGATTAGACTATACCTTTGGATTTGTAAATATGAGATAGGACAAGTTCGATATAGCCCCTTCTCAAGGGTCCATCACATGGTTCATAAAATAAATCAATCAAATTTGATCGAGCTCACATCTCTAACAAATATGCCCTCAATTTAAAATCAAACTAAATCAAACAAACCATATCAAATCTCATGAAATTAAGATAAAAGTAATCATTACTTTTGATTTGACATAAGTCCCTAATGGCATTCCCTTAATAGTCAACCTATGCAAGGTTCAATCTGTTGTGCATTCAACAGGTCACCCCAGTGATTATTCATCACTTTGGATGATGTAAGTCTGCTACGCCTTCTTCTTAGCATAATCATTGCACACCAAAATGCAACCCCTTAGGTTAGCTAACTCCACCCCGCAGCTGGTAGACTATCTCTTTGGATTTGTAAACATGAGGAAAGTCAAAGTTGATATAGCCCTTTCTCAGTGGGTTCATCACACACCGACAGTGTCCATATGTTAACTTAGATTAAATTAAACCCAATCCATTTTCCTAGTGGAGCCCCAAAAAATATAAACAATCAAGCAAACAAATCAAAAACAACCTCCCAAGCCAAATTAAACCAACTCCCCAAGAGAGTCTAAATCAAAAAAAATCCAACCAAACTCTTATTCTGGGATACATCCCCAAACAAATCTATGAAACCAAACTCAAATCCTAATCCCCAGCCGATAGCCTTAACCTACTTCCATAGTAGAAGGTCCATATACTGATCTCGAGCCCATATCTCAGCGCATGCCTCCACCAATTAAAATAGAAATAAAGTTGATTGATCTTAATCTAGTGGATTATAGATTCTTATCCCGAGATTTTCTTTTCACAAATCATATAAAATCAAATTCAAACCTTATCCCCAATAGATTTTCTTCTTCTATGCCATATAGACCCCTCATGTCATGTCCAATGTGTGATCCCTCGATCTCCCTCCATGTCCTTGACATGGTCTCATCAAATATTATTTTTCTCTTATGCACACCTTTAATACTTCAACCAAAAGCCTACTAATGTATTCATTCAAATTACATCATCTTAACATTCTAATCAACATTTTATGATTTTTGATGGTGCAAGCTCAAACTAACACTGTTAAACATATTATATGTGAATTAAATGTATATATTATAATATATGATGTTATATTATAATTATGCTATAATATAATATATTGTCTAACATTACACCTCATTAGAATCACTTGAAAGGAACAAATAACAAAATTTTCTCAAAATATGAATAATATTCATTTTGGATGTAAAATTGTTATTTTCTATTATAAATGGTACAAAATAATTTTGGTGTTGTTTTTGTGAATTTGGCCAAATTCTTCCATCTCAACCTTCAAATTAACATTTTTGTGAGTTTTGACCCAATGTATTATAACAAAAAGTAAAGATAAAAATGTACAATAACATTTAGAAACACACCACATTCATACATATGTGAAGTTCTGTTATGTACATTATATTTTAATATTCTTTCATATAATTATCTTACATTACACCTTAAAATGAATCACTTTAAGCAAAAAAATTATAAAATTTGGTTGAAAATGAACATTTATTTTGGATACAAATTCCATTCTTTTGATTAAATGACACACCATAGCACACCCCAATGATGTTCCCTAAAGCTTACCTTCAATTTGGCCAAATCCCATAATCTACAAATCAAAATTTTATGAATTATACTAGTACAAACTCTACTACATCATTCTATAACAAACTAAAATATGCTAAACAATAAGTAGTAATACATTATGATATAATGCATGATGCTACACTATGTTATGGCATCCTATATTATAATAATAATAACATATTATATTTTATTATATTGCATATCACATCACAAGGGATTGCTTAAGATAAAACATCATTAAATTAGTCTAAACAATAAAACTATATATTTAGTCGATCACTTACATATTTTAAATTGAAATAATATATTATGATGCTCTCTTATTATGATTTGGCCAAATTCCACCATTTTAAATTCTAAATCAAAATTTTATAAATAATTCTAGTTTTATTTATTTTAGTTTAGTTTATCTTAGTTTAACTTTATTTTATTTTATTTTAGGTTTAAATTTCTTTTTAGTTGTGGTTTAGGTTTTATTTCTTATTTATTTTAGATTTTATTTTAGTTTATTTTAAGTTTAGCTTTTATTTAGTTTTTATTTTATTTTAATTTAGGTTTATTTTTATTATTTAGGTTTTTTTTTTATTTATAGGTATTATTTTTTGTTTAGATTTTATTTATTTTATTTTAGATTTTATTTTTATTTTATTTTTATAGGATTAGAAGTATTATTTATTTTTTTATAAATTAATTATAATATTTATTAATTGTATAAATTTTATTATATATAATATAATTATGTTGGGTCTTGGTCAGCAAATAGTGTTAAGAGATTTAAGTGATGTTTAATTTTAGTCTAGTAATATTAGGTCATTATTTTTTTATAGTGTAGAGGGCCTATTGATTTTAGGTTTTAGGGTTTTAGAGTTTAAGTGGGTTTTAGTTTAGGTAGGTTTGGGGTTGTGGTTTTAAGTTTGTGGTTTAGTGTTTGCAGTTTAGTGTTGTGGTTTAGGTTTTGTTTAGTTTAGTTTGGTTTGTGATTTAGAGTCATTTTAGGTTGTGGTTTATTTTAGTTTTTAGTGTTATAGTTTGTTAGGGTTTTGGATTTGGGTTTAGTTTTGGGTTTGTGGTTTTAGATTTTGAATTTGGTTTGTAGGTATGCTTTGGGTCAGGATTTTGGGTTTTTTTAGTTTTTAGTTAGATTTATTTTAAATTAAAACCAGTTTTCTTTTTTTTTTTTTTTAGTGTTTGGGTTTTGGGGTATTTTTTTTTAAAAAAATTATAAATCTCATTTAGGTTTATCTGTTTTATTTACTTTTATTTATTTTCTCATTTATTTTATTTCTCATTTTATTTAAGTTTTTTATTTTTATATAATAGTTTATTTTTATTTAGGTTTCATTTTAGTTTATTTTTAAGTTTAGGTTTATGTTTATGTTTATTTTTAGTTTTGTTTTATTTTTATTTTATTTTTTAAGTTTAGGTTTTATTTTATTTCTAGGTTTAGTTTAGGTTTCTATTTTCTTTCTATTTTAGGTTTAATATTTTTATTTTAGGTTTTTTATGTTTTATTTTTAGTTTAGGTTTAGGTTTATTTTAGTTTATTTTATTTTATTTATTTAGATTTTGTTTTGGTTTAGTTTATTATAGGTTTAGGCTTAGGTTTTATTTATTTTAGTTTATTATATTTTATTTTATTTCAATTTAGGTTTAGGTTTAGTTTATTTTCAATTTAGGTTTAAGTTTTATTTATTTTAGTTTAGTTTTTTAGTTTAGTCTAGGTTTATTTTATTTTTAGTTTAATTATTTTTATTAAGTAAATTAGGTTTAGTTTATTTAGTTTATTTTTATTCAATTTAGTTTATTTTATTTTTATTTAGTTTATTTTATTTTATAGTTTAGTTTATTTATTTAGTTTATTTTAATTTAGTTTTGGTTTTTTTTTTTAGTTTATTTTTATTTATTTTTGCTTTAAGATTATTTTATTAGTTTTATTTTTATTTGATTTTAGATTTAAGTTTTATTTTTTATTTTTAGGTTTAAGTCTGGTTTTTATTTTATTTTTTTTTATGTTTAGGTTTAGGTTTTATTTTAGGTTTTATTTTGTATAGTAGTTTAAACATTTATTTTAGTTTAATTTATTTTATTTTAGTTTTTAGTTTTATTTATTTTAATTTTAGTTTATTATTTATCTTATTTTAGTTTATTTATTTATGTTTAGGTTTATTTTATTTTATTTTTTTAGTTTATTCTTTAGTTTAGGTTTAGGTTTTATTTTTTATTTATATTTAATTTATTTTTAAGTTTATTTTTAGGTTTTGATTTTATTTAGTTTTTCTTTATTTTTTTAGGTTTATTTTATTTTATTTTTTTTTTAGTTTTATATTATGTTTTTTTTTTGTTTTTAGGTTTATTTTATTTTTTAGTTTAGTTTTATTTTATTATTTTATTTTAGTTTTTATTTTATTTTTTTACTTAGTTTAGGTTTGGGGTTTTGGGTTTTATTTTATTTTATTTATTTTATATTTATGTTTTATCTATTTTATTTTATTTTATTAAGTTTTTTAGGTTTTAGTTAGTGGTTTAGTTTTATTTAATGTCCTGGTTTTCTAGTTGTGGTTTATTGTGTTTAGGTTGTGGTTCAGGTGTAGTTTTGTGCCTAGGTTTTATTTGGTTTGTATTTAGGGTTAGTTTTTTTACGAACTTTGGTTTAGGTTTATTTAGTTTATTTTATATATTTTTAGCTTATTTTTATTCTTTATTTAGTTTATTTTTATTTTTTTATTTAGTTTATTTTAGTTTTAGTTTTTAGTTCATTTTGATGTTTAGTTTATTTATGTTTATTTTTTTGTTTAGTTTTATTTTTATTTTATTTTTAAGATTTATTTTTATTTTTAAGTTTGTTTATTTTATTTTATCTTTTATTTTAGGTTTAGGTTTTATTTTTTATTTTTTATGTTTTATTTATTAGGTTTAGGTTTATATTTATTTATTTTATTTTAATATTTGGGTTTAGTAGTTTTATTTAGGTTTATTTTATTTTAGTTTAGTAGTATTTATTTTATATTTTAGGTTTTTTAGTTTATATTTTTTATTTTATTTTATTTATTTATTTTATTTTAGGTTTATTTTATTTTTTATTTTATTTTATTTATTTTATGTTTAGTTTTATTTTATTTAGTTTTTCTTTATTTATTTTATCTTTAGTTTTAGTTTAGGTTTTATTTATTTATTTAGTTTAGTTTTGTTTTATTTTTTTTTTTTTATTTTTGTTTTAGCTTAGGTAGTAGGTAGTTTAGTTTAGTTTTATTTATTTTTATTTATTTTTATTTTATTTTTTTTTTATTTATTTAGTTTAGTTAGTTTATTTTGCTTTTGTGGTTTTGGGTTTACTCAGGTTTATATGGCTCAGTGGCTCTGGTTTAGGGTTAGCTCAGGTGTAGGGTTTAGGGTTTTTTAATAAACCCAGAGGTTTAGTTTATTTTTCTTTATTTTTTATTTATTTATTTTATTAATATTTAGTTTATTTATTTATTTTTTATTTAGTTTAGGATTTATTTTAATTCATTTTTATAGGTTTATTTAATTTTAGTTGAGTATTTTATTTTTTATTTTTAGGTTTTTTTTTTATTTTAGTTTAGGTTTAGATTTTTATTTTTTATTTTTTTTGGTTTTAGGTTTTTTATTTTAGGTTTATCTTAGGTATTTATTTTTTTTAATTAGGTTTAGTTTATTTTTTTATTTTATAATTTAGTTTATGGTTTATGTTTAGTTTTAATTTTGGTTTAGGTTTAGTTTAATTTATTTATTTTATTTATTTAGTTTAGATTTATTTTATTTTCTTTTATATTTAGGTTTTTTTTTTATTTAGCATTTATCATTTTTTTTATATTTTAGGTTTATTTATAGGTTTAAGTTTTATTTAATTTTATTTAGGTTTATTTTATTTTTATTTATTATTTTCTTTAGTTTATTTTATTTTTATTAGTTTTATTTATTTATTTTAGTTTTAGTTTTTTTTTTTATTTATTTTATTTTTTTAGGTTTTAGTTTAGGTTTTTAGGTTTTAGTTTAGTTTTTATTTATTTTTTATTTATTTATTTTAGATTTATTTTATTTATTTATTTATTTTTTTTATTTAGTTTTTAGTTTTAGGTTTTAGTTTTATTTCAGTTGGTTCGTAGGGTTTTAGTTTAGGGTCAGGGCTCATTTTAGGTTACTTTTAGGTTTGTAGTTTAATGTTGGGTTTAGGTTTTTTAGTGGTTTAGGTTTTGTGTCCAGGGTTATGTCAGGTTTTGGGTTTGTGGTCAGTTTTAGTATTTTTTTTTTTAGGTTTTCATTTAGGGTTAGTGTTTTTATTTAAAAAAAAATTAGTAAATCTTGATTAGATTTTATTTTAGTTTCTTTTATATTTATTTTAGTTAATTTTATTTTTATTTATTTATTATTTATTTAGTTTATTTTATCATTTTAGTTTATTTATTTTTATTTTTATATTAGTTTATTTTTTTTTTAGTGTAGTTTAAGTCAATTATTTTAGTTTATTTTATTTTTATTTTTTTAATTTAGTTATTTTATTTTTTATTTTATCTTGAGGTTTAGGTTTTTTATTATTTTTTTTTGGTTTTTAAGTTTTTATTTGATTTAGGTTTATTTTTTTTAGCTTTAGGTTTAGGTTTATTTTAGTTTATTTTATTTTGTTTAGGTTTATTTTTGGTTTTAGTTTTTTAGTTTACATTTTATTGTTTTAATTTATTTTAGTTTATGTTTTTTATTTTGTTTCATTTTTTAGGTTTATTTTTTAGGGTTTATGTTTTATTTTTTTATTTATTTTTAGGTTTATTTTAAGTTTATTGTTTATTTTTATTTAGTTTTTTTTATTTTATATTTTAGTTTAATTTTATTTATTTTATGTTTTTAGTTTATTTTAGGTTTTATTTATTTTATTTTATTTAAATTTTATCATATTTTGATTTATTAGGTTTTAGTTTATGTTTTTATTTTATTTTATTTTTTTTAATTTATTTTGGTTTTGATTTTTTCAATTATTATAATTTTAGGTTTTATTTAATTTAGGTTTAAGTTTTTTTTTGGGTTTTTTTTTATTTTGGTTTTTTTAGGGTTTATTTTAAGGTTTAGGTTTTATGGTTTAGGGTTTATTTAGCTTTTGGTTTA
Organism: Cymbidium sinense; assembly: GCA_021442155.1. NCBI lineage: Eukaryota > Viridiplantae > Streptophyta > Magnoliopsida > Asparagales > Orchidaceae > Cymbidium > Cymbidium sinense. Next base: position 329,137,329 of record CM038214.1, on the reverse strand, counting down.
GTCAGGCTCAGGGTAGGATTTTAGGGTTTAGAGCCTTTTTAGTTAGGGTTTGTGGTTTTATTTTTTATTTTATTTAATTTAGTCTATTTTTTATTTATTTATTTTTAGTTTTATTTTATTTAGTTTAGTTTTATTTTAGTTTATTTTTAGGTAGGTTTATTTTTTTATATTTTATTTTATTTATTTTTTATTTTTTTATTTTATTTAGTTTTTTATTTTATTTTAGTTTAGGTTTTTATTTTTAGGTTTATTTTTTATGTTTATTTTAGTTTAGGTTATTTTTTTAATTTATTTTATTTTATTTTAGGTAGTTTATTTTATTTAGTTTTATTTATTTTATTTTAGTTTATTTATTTAGGTTTAGTTTTATTTTATTTTATTTTATTTATTTTATTTTAGGTTTAGGTTGTTTTAGTTTAGTGTTTTTTTTATTTGATTTATGTCTTATTAGAAAGTTTCTAGCTATGTTAAGCATATTTGACGCCATTATTTTATCCAAAGAGACAGGAAATTTAATCTTGATCTAGATATATTTGACCGCTACTAAAGAAGATTTTAAGGAAATCTTGGAGTTACATTCTCATGAAGACTTACTTAAGGACAACCGAGCACAACCGCTCTTTACTTTATAATTTTGGTAGATTATTATCCGAGTTTTGGTTGAGTGTGTATCATAACATTATGAGTCTAAGGACCTTACTTGAGGATCACATCTCCAAACTCTAAAGGATGATGTGAGAGTTTGAGAGGGCCTTGGGTGTTTATTTTTGGATGTATGAGGGGGACACTTATATCGTAGGTTTCTTGAGGGTATTAGGTGTGTATCATCTCGAAGATAGAAGCACTCTACAATGGACCTAATCATGTAGGACTCAAGGCATGATGGGTCTTCAAATGTACGAGAGATTTTTTCCCTACTTTACATGGATGAATAAAATAGAGTTTATATTAAACTAGGTTCTTATGTTTTTTATGAAGGCAAGCATCCATAGTTAATTACATCTTAGGAAATGAAATTTCTTACTCAAAGTAGACAAGTATCATCTCCAAAGATTTCAAGGTTACTATCAAAAGATTGGTTGTATTTGGAAAATCATGGGAAAGCTCAGTAAGACTTATTTTGGAATCTAAATGACATAAGTAGAAATGCTCATGATATTTTTGAACATTTCAATCTATATGGTTGGGCTTTATAGTTTTGAAGTTGATATGATTTATATGTTTTAAGTTGAAATTTAATTATTATTTGGGGCTTATACTCAACCCATAGTTTAGGTTTAGAATTTCTTTGTTTATTTTATTTTATTTAGTTTATTTTAGTTTAGTTTAGTTTAGGTTTATTTTATTTTATTTATTTTAAGTTTAGGTTTTTTTTTAGTCGAAGGTTTAGGTTTTATTTTTATTTATTTTTATGTTTTATTTTTTATGTTTATATTTTATTTAGGTTTTATTTAGTTTTTTATTTTATTTTATTTTAGGTTTATTATATTTTTATTTTTATTTAGTTATTTTATTTATTATTTTATTTTTTAGTTATTTTTATTTATTTTAGTTTTATTTTAATTTATTTTACTTTTAGGTTTTGGTTTAGGTTTAGTAGTTTTAAGGTTTTATTTTATTTTAAAATTTTATATTTAAATTTAGGTTTTTATTTATTTTTGTTTTATTTAGTTTAGGTTTAGGTTTTTTTTTATTTAGGATTAAGGTTTGTGGTTTTTGGTTAGGGTTGTAGAGTTTTTAATTAAGTGGTTATTTATGTTTATGTTGTTTATCTTATTTATTTTATTTATTTTATTTTTATTTTGATTTAGGTTTATTTTAATTTTATTTAGTTTAGTTTATTTATTTTAGATTTATTTTATTTAGTTTTTTTTTAGGGTTTCATTTTAGGGATTGGGGTTTAGAATGTAAGATTTTTTTTGGGTTTTAGGTTTAGGTTTTTATGTTTAGGGTTTAGGTTTTAGTTTAGGGTTTAGGATTTTAGTTTTTTATAATAGACCAGATTCAACATTTCTTCTTTTGATTTCAACCAAGTAACACAAATTTTCTAAGACATGTTTAACATAGATAAAAATGAGCATGCATAGAAAATAAAACCCTGATAACTAGAACTGCTCTACTATAAAGACACGCCTAGAGATCGATATTCTTTTCTCTAGTTCCCATCAAAATCACCCGGTCAGAGCCGCAGATCTAGCATCATATCATCTCACTCCGCTCCATGGTTGTAACTCCATCGCCTCCTCCCTCCATAACCACCATTTTGACCGCCACCTCCATATCCTCCACCTCCAAATCCCATACCACCACTGTAATCGCCAGCCACCTCCACTGCTCCACTATCATTAGTGAGTGATGTTCCTTCCATCAGTTAGCCATTCTTATGGTTTAGGTTTAGGTTTAGGTTTTTTTTAAATTTATTTAATTACTTTTATTTTAGGTTTAGAGTTTGGTTTAGGGTAGTAAAGTGGGGCTTAAGGTTTAAGTTTAGGTTTAGGTTTAGGTATTTTTTTTAGGTTTAGGTTTTAGGTATTGGGTTTTAGGCTTTAGTAGGGTCTGATTTAGGGTATATGGTTTTTTAAAATGAAGTAAACCATAGTAAAGTTTTAGTTTATTTATTTTATTTTAATTTTTATATTTTATTTTTATTTTATTTTTTAATCATTTAGTTTAGTTTATTTAAGATTATTTTATCATTTAGGTTTCTTTAATTTTAGTATTTTAGGTTTAGGTATTTTTATGAATTTTTTTTTTGGTTTAGGTTTATTTTTATTTTTATTTAGCATAGGTTTTATTTTATTTTATTTAGGTTTATTTTTAGGTTGTATTTTCTTGGTTTAGGTTTATTTTAGTTTATTTTATTTTATTTTAGTTTAGTTTAGTTTATTTTAGATTAGGTTTAGGTTTTATTTATTTTAGTTTTTATTTTAAGGTTTAGGTTTATTTTATTTTTATTTATTTTATGTTTATTTTAGGTTTTTTATTTTAGTTTAGGTTTAGGCTTTATTTTATTTATTTTAGTTTTATTTTAGTTTATTTTAGTTTTTTTATTTTTATTTTATTTTAATTATTTTATTTTTTTTTTATTTTATTTTAGTTCTAATTAGGATTATTTTATTTTTTTAGTTTAGTTTAAGTCTTTTATTTCATTTATTTTTATTAATTTATTTCATTTTATTTTATTTAAGTTTAGTTTAGTTTATTTTAAATTTTTTATTTTCTTTTATTTTATTTATTTTTAGATTTTTTATTTTATTTTATTTTTAGGTTCTTTAGTTTAGGTTTAGGTTTTAGTATTTGTGGTTTTATTTGGTCTGGGGTTAAAGGGTTTGGTTTAGTTTTAGTTTTGGTCAGAGTCAGGGTTTAAGTGTTTTGGGTAGGGTCATGTGGTTTATTATTTAGTGGTCAGGTTTAGGGTTGGGTTTAGGATTATGATTTAGGGTTTAGGGTTTAGGATTTATTTTTTTTTAAAAAATTAGTATGGAAGGTTTAGGTTTATTTAGTTTATTTTTTATTTATTTTAGATTATTTTATTACTTTATTTTTTTTTAAATTATTTTTTATTTTTATTTAGTTTAATTTATTTATTTATTTTTTATTTATTTTAGTTTAGGTTTTTCTATTTTAATTTATTTTTGGTTTAGGTTTATGTTTATTTTAGTTTAGTTTTCTTTTATTTTATCTTTAGGTTTAGGTTTTAGGCTTTATTTTATTAATTTTAGGTTTTAGTTTAGTTTGGGTTATTTTAATTTTAATTTTATTTTGTTTAGGGTTTAGGTTTAGTTTATTTTAGGTTTGGGTTAGGTTTTATTTATTTTAGTTTAAGTTTATGTTTATTTTATTTTATTTATTTTAGGTTTAGCTTTTTTTTAGTTTAGGGTTTATGTTTTATTTTTTATTTATTTTTAGGTTTTATTTCTAGGTTTAATTTCTAGGTTTAGGTATTTATTTAGTTTTTATTTTATTTCAGGTTTGCACACTTTAGAGTGTCATTGATCGGTGAACGACCTCCTCTTCGCCTTTTCAAGACTGCCGATGTTGCATTTGATGCACCAAATTGTCCTAATTCGAAGACTTTGTCGAGTTGGAGCACCTCTTCATCAAGAGGTTTGATGGAGCTCAGAGAGGATTGTACCTCATTATAGAGAAATAGAAACTCCACGAGTTCCTTCTTGATTACATTCTCAAGTGGCAACCTGAGCATGAAATGCGAAACACACTGTCCGAATAGCATGCCATTGAGATTCTTCTCAAGAATATCCATGGCCCAGTCACCTTCATGCTTAAGTGCTTTTCCATCAAAACATTCGAGAAATTAATCTAGCCCAAGAGGAAGCAAAGTAATTGCTCTTTCCCAACCAATCATCAGCCGAGTTCACAATGAGACTTCTGTCGCCTCCTTGCCATTAACTCTTCCACCATTCATAATCGCCACCACAGCTGACACTATAATCATTTCCACAACCTCAGTAGCCACCCAAAATCGGTATTCATATCCATCGCCAAGCAGCTACTTTCAACCTACTCTTGCCGATATATTGAATAAGCCTTATTCAATAAAGAGGGAGGTAGATAGGAAAATCTTTAAGAATCTCTTAAAGAAACTGACTTTCGCCACCAAAGCCTAAGAGGTCGAGGAAGTGGGCAAGAGCGATGATCCTAGCTATTTCCTTACTGCATGTTAGCCAGCCATGTCTTAGAGGATTGTATCACTTTTAAGGGCTAGGTTGAGTGTAGCTACAACTTGAGAGCCATATATATCCCTAAGGAATATTTATTAGAATAACCATGTAGTTCTGTTAGAGTAATCCTTGGGACTACTTGTGATCCTCTTAAGACCAAAGAAGGTTAGGATATCTCCCTATCCCGTACCTCTAAGAAGATCATCTCTAAGATCAAGAAGCTTTCCTTGTAGGTGCCTGAAGTAGCTCAAACGTCCAACACCAAGGAAGGCTTGCTAGTTACAAAGGACAACTCGGGGAGGGTGATAGTCCAGCAGCCTACCATACTTGCCAAGATAGTAGCTACCATCCCAAATACTCCACCGCCAGCTACCACCTCTTCTGCTCCTCTTCTAGGGCAGAACATTGTATCTAGATAAGTGCACTAAATCCCTTACTCTTCTTACTTTACTTGATTTCAATCATGTACCTATACCCAAAAAGATATTAATGAAGAACGCTAATTCTAGTTATATATTATCCACTTATGATGCTCATGATTTTATTCCTCTTGAAAGCTCTCCGAGACTAAATAAAAATAATAGCTCTAGTAGTTCTAATACTTTTTTTCTAATTCCTCTTGAGATTGATTTGGAGTCAACTGACTCTGAGGATCCCATAGGAGAAGCTGTAGGTATGCCCAATGGGAAGGTAAAACTTCCAACAAGCTCATCATCCCAAGAAGTCACTGAAGTCAACCTACACAATAGCAAAGTTCTACCTTTTAGGGTAGCACCTCAGGATAAGGGTAAGCAAGTCATTGGTTCTAGTGAGCAAATAGCCCCTCCATAGGATGCTCCACCCATGGATATGCTTGTGGAGGACCAAGCCAGTGATTACAATAGCTCACCTTAGAAAGTTTTAGCTAAGCATACGATGCCCTTATCTTATCCAAAGAGAAGAGGAATCTCTAATTAAGGCCTTAATTGATCTAGAGGTATGCTTAGCTCACCACCACTACTAAAGTGGAGGCATGACACTCAAGGACATCTTAGAGTTACATTGATGAAGACTTACTCTTAAGGATGAAGCACAACCTCTTTACATTATAGTGGATGTTGGAAAATATAGGCTATCCACAGTTTTGGTTGACCTAGGTGTATCAATCAATATTATGAGTCTATGAACCCTTGCCTCCTTGAGGATCAACATCTCCAAACTCCAAAAGAAAGGATGATGAGAGGATTCAATGAACAAGTGAGAGGCCTTCGGTGTTTATTTTGAATGTATGGGGAACACACATCATGGGGGTACTTTTGAGGTGATCGAGTATAATATTGAGGTATGATGCACTATCTCTAAAGATAAAGACATCACCCTATAATGGACCTAATCACGTAATAAGGACTCCTAAGGCATGATGGGTCTTCGAATGTACGATAGATTTTTCCCCTACTTTACCTGGATGAATAAAGCATGGTTTATATTAAACCAGCTTATCCATATGGAGTCCATGGTTTAAATATCTTAGAAATGAAATTTCTAAATAATACTCTCGATTAAAGTAGACAATTATCATCTCCAAAGATTTGAAGGTTAGATTATCAAAAGATTTGTTGTATTTGGAAAATCAATTGAGAAAGCTCAATGAGAAGACTTATTTTTGGAATCTAAATGAAATAAGTAGGAAATTCTCATGATACTAGGAAGTGTAGTGAGCATTCCAATCTATCCTATGGTTGGGCTTTATAATTTTGAAGTTGAGAAGATTTATATATTTTGAGTTGAAATTTAATTAGATTACTAGGCTTATAATCAACCAACATGAGGGAATGCTTAAGAGGTGAGGATTTATGCTCATAGCCAAGGAAATACCTATCCTAGATCTAGGGAGCTTTAGCATGACTAAATCTAAAGACAGTGGACATAAGTGTTTACCTCCATAAGAGTAATAAATGTCCGACTTTTGGACTTATAACGCTCAAGTGGCCGCCTAACTCCTCCTATGGTTTTAAAACCATGTAGTTCAGTCTTATGAATTTCAAGATAGATAAGGTACTTATTTAATTAGAAAGAGACTAAAGTCCTAAACACACTCCCTAAGAGACTAGAGAATGAGTGGTATGAGCATATGACTTAATCTATAAATGCAAAATCTTTTCAAATTTTATTTCATTTTACACATCATTTTGACAGAGGATTTAGGATTTCTTATGCCTAAATGCATGATGAAATAGGTTATGGGTCAGCTAGAAGAAGGTGTTCTCCACCACAAGGGATATAGATCAAGCATTCCTTTATCGCAATGATGGAGATCTTCATGTTCAAGAGAGAAAGAATATGCATGCATGATGTGAAACATACAACCGTACAGCTAAGGGGTTACTAAACCTTTTAATTATCTTATTTATATCTTAAGCTTTATGATGAGTTTATGAGTTGTTTAAAATTTAGTTATGAGTGATTAGTTGGGTAGAAAAGTTATTTTTATCCTAAGAGCCTAATCGTATCCAAGCCACACATTAAAGTATCAATCAATTAAGAAACTATGGAAAGCATGACATCTTAATGCACAATGTAAACATGACATCAAATAATTATATAAACTATCATAAAAGAATAAAAGGTCGGTGTAGTTGGGTACTGTCGTACAACTCGAAGAGCGAAAAGATGGGTTGCCAAGCTCTACTCTTATACAAGCTAGAATATGAAAGAATAATTATAATGGTATTAAATGCTATGGGGGTCTTCTTTCTTCATATATTCATTTTTGATTTGGTTCCTTCCTTGATTTGGATGGTGCTTGATTCAAAGGTATCTCACAAAGACCCAATACCCTTCTGCAACTACTCATTCTAATCCCCATAGCACTCATTGTAATTCCTATTATAAAAAATTACTTATGTGGGAAAAGTAAATCTAACTACACTTGCAAAATGGAGGTTAGCTAAATATACAAATAATCCCAAGCTATTGTATTTATAATTTGACTTAGCACACACATGGGTAACACCCACTCCCTAACTTGGATTATGCTTAAGATTTAAGCAATATGCAAAAGGTCATTCACATTTATTTTAAGCATTCCTTAAGCATATTCACCTATAGAACATGATTAGGCTAATATTGGCCTATCATCCAGCATTCACCCCTAACATCCAATCTAAAATAATACATCATGAAAGAAAACATACATCACTTCATACACTATCCTAACTTAGAGCTAGAAGTGGTGACTTAATTCTAATGCGTGTATTAAGGCTTGTGTGGTAAGTCTTGTTAGGCATTAGTGTTGTATTTTCTATGTGTAGAAGGATTCAATTTAACATGAAAAGTTGATATCACTTGAAGTAGTTTAATTGATTTGAGAATTTTAATTTGTGTTTTCTTTTGTTTCATTTGATTACACTTAACAACTAAGTGGTATAAAGAGAGGAAAAGAGGATTGCCCTCTTTTATCCTTACCTTAACTCACTTTTTAAAGTATATTAATTTGATTTAGTTCTATTTAGTTAATGGCTTATTAAATGATTTAATTAATAAGTTTAGGTTCACTTTAAATAATCCTATTCAAAATGAAAGGCATCTTAAGATTAATTTAATTGAATTACTACCACATGACATATATTAAATCAATCCTTTCCATCACATGTAACATGCTTATGATTTAATCGTAAGTGAATCTATACATGCAACATATTTTAGCACACTTAAATGATGAATGTATGTGTATGTTTACAATTTATATTTTTTTGAGTGAATTATTTAAACATATTAATTTAAAACTTTATCCAAATTCTTATATAAAAATGACATAAGAATGAAATTAAATAGGCATGTGCCATTATTAAACCAAGGAAGTGAGGTAATCAAATGACCTCCTTTGAGCTAGCTAAAGCCTCGTATTCTCGTGATGTCCAGACTATATACCCATTTGCATTCAAACATATGTAAATTATTATAAATGAACATAGAAACTAAGCTCCAAATCATATGTCTAATTAATTCAACCACTTAGCCAATAATGATTGCATGCAATTTTAATGTAAAATTGTATTTTCAATCACTAATCACATATACATATGTACAGAAAGATATAGGCAAGTACTTGTCATTGTTAAACCAGGGAAGTGAGGTAATCAAATGACCTCCTTGGGGCTAACTAAAGTCTCATATTCTTAGGATGTCCTAACTATATACTTGTTTTTTCAGACACACATGGATGTATGCATAAATGAGAGAAGAAAACCATGCAAAGATTGTATTTTTTATTGAATCATTTATATATATGAATTAAAACTCTATCCAAATTCTAATGTTGAAATACATAAGAAGGAAATCAAATGGGTACGTGTCATTGTTAAACTAGGGAAGTGAGGTAATCAAATGACTTCCTTGTGCTAGCTAAAGCCTCGTGTTCCCGGGATGTCTAGGCTATATACCCATTGGCATTTAATCATATATAAATCAACACATGAATAGAGGAAAGAGAACTCAACATTCATACACTTAAGCTATAAGCACATGCATTTCTTTTATATTTCTAACTAGCATCATAACACATCTTATTATTCATTTATAAGCTTTTGAAAAATACATTTGGATTTAATAGTAATAATAATAACACATATATTAAATTAAATCAACACATGCAAACTTACATAAAGGAAATCCATTTTATTTTACTAGATTTTGAAAAGATGGATGCATGAATTAAAATGACATACCAAATTTAACATTATTGGAAAGAGGACAATCAAATATAAGCATGTGAGTCAGTCAACCAAACTAGTTCTTAAGGACAATCAAATAAAATAAGATTATTTATAGCAAACCAAAGCTTTTTTATTAATTAAATTTTAATTTTAATTTGATTTAAACAGGAGAAGAGAAATTATCACTTGTTATTTTAAACCCATTCCCACATTAGTGGTTTGATTTAATTTAAGGAAATGTAATTAAGTTGATTTTATGGGTTAATTTAGTTGAACCCTTAATTAGATGAGTTAATTACCGTTACCTATGCCACCTTAAAGAAATTAACTAAATAATTATGAGCCAACATGATATGCATGGAAAATAAACTTGCAATGATCCTAGGAAATAAAAAGAGCCAAATGCAATTGGCTCATGATTAATATTTAATTAGATTAAGGGACTTAATTAATTACACTTAGGGTTTTCTGACACATGTGGACTAACCATAATTTCATTAAACTACTTTAGGTAATTAAACACCTAAAGATCTACCCAATGATTTAATTAATTTTGGTCTAATGTGATTATGATTTCAATTTGATTAAGTGATTTAATTAATTAAATCATAATTAGTTTCATTTTAAAAAAGGGTGAAATGAACTTAGGAAAAGGGGTCCCAACCCTATTCCTTAGTTCACTTACTGTTGAACAATGATTAATAAACTTAATTAATTAATTTATTACTATTCATGGGATTAACTAATCCTTAATTAACTTAAAAGAGTATTTAAGATTTAATTAGTTAATTTTCTTAATTAAGTGAGCAATAAATCCCAAGAAAATCATGGGAGGTAGAGGTCATCCCATTAAATTAACCCACAAAATTTGAGATTAATTACTCAAGTAATTAAGTTGTAATTAAACTAATAAATTTTGTAAATAAACTATAATTACTGTTCAAAATTAGTTAAGATTGTTTTAAATTAATTCTCCTTTGAAATATCTTTAAAATGTGTATTTATTTGCATTTTTTTATTTCTCTATGATTTTTAAGATATTTCAAAGTTTGAGCCATTAAAAATGATTAAATAAGCCTAATTACCTAATCGTTGGCCATGTAACGGATGATGCCAGTAAATGGGATTGGCTACTTAAAACTTATCTAACTCGGCCTATGTAATGTGTTTTCGTCGTCATCTATCTAAGATGGGACTATGAATCCCATAGATTAATAGGATTAGATCAATCAGGATCTAATCATGTCATTCTAATCATGCGGAATGGATGATGCATGATCTAACATCATGCGAGTGAGAAAGAATGGAGTCTGTCCACCATTGCTCACTTGATTTGAGCTTGCTTGAGCTCAGATCAACTCCAAAAGGATCCCACTCCATCATGACATAGATCGGAGGGGATCTAATGGTCAAGATCTCATAAGATACAAGTTTTCTTCAAGACGCTCCAACCTATTTTTGCCTAAGAATTTATTTTGGAAGCATACCTCGCTAGAGCTCAAGACTAGCAGCTCGAATGATTGAGGATGCTTCATCTAGTGGAGATGAAGCCCTATAGAGCAGCAATTGGATCAATTCCTCAATGTTCACTTGGAAGGCCATGAATTGATGATTTAGAGCTTGGCTTTGATCAAAATCCCACCTCCGGAGCTCAGGAAGCTTAGGAGATGATTCATTCTTGCTCGATAAGGCCTAGGGAAGGTGCGTGTAAAGTTAATTTGAGTTTGATGGAGAAATTGGGAAGTTAGGTCAGAAATGGGAGTGTCCTATTTTGGGACAGACGAGAATGGCATTTTCTGATCAAAGAATGAGCTTGAGAGCTTAGGGAATGGCTTTGCAGATCGACTTAGGTAGTTTGCATTATGAGGAATGATTTTTGTGTGTGTTTGAGTGGAAATGATGGGGTGTATACCCCCTTCATCTTGATTGGAATTTGGGATCAGGTTTGGGTTTTAGTGGCCATCCAACCATCTTAGGGAGTAGCGGGTGGCAGGGAGGAGGTGAGTTGGCTCGTCTTGGTTGGTTGAAGGTGTGGAGGTGGCTGCCAAAGAGGAATCATGTGTGTTCTATGGGTTTCAAATGCTCCAATCGGGAGGGTGAGGTGATTTCACCTCCCATAGGTCATGGCCAACCCAACCACCCCTTGGGTTAGGTTGGATAGTGTCTTAGGAGCCTAAGTGGACTATTTGAGAGTACCAAGTGGCCAAGTAATGGAAATGACCACGTACATGGGTGATTTGTCTCATGTGATGCCCTTGACCCAAAAGTAGAATGACCATTTGTCATTGGATTTTATTTGGGTAGAGTTGTATTGAGCCAATAGTGGGTTAGCCCAAATTTCAAGTCAATTGGAGTTGATTTGGTTAGGTTTGGCTCAATTTAACTCTATTAGGTCAAATTGGGCTAGGTTGGGTCAAGTTGACCAATTAGTCAAATTGGGTCAAACCAAAGGTTTGGTCAAGTTCATATGATCATTTGGGATATTTTGGTTCACTTGTTTTTGTTCTGTTTGGCTTAGATTTGATTTTGTCTCATTTGAATTCATTTGGGTCAAATGGGTTAAGTTGACCAATTTGACCAAATTGGTAAAATTGAATTTTGGGGTGTTGGTTTGGGTTTAGTTGACCACTAGAAGATTATTGTAGGCATTTATTTCAATTAATTTGGATTTGGTTATATTTAGGCCAACTTGAACATTTAGGTCAATTTGGGCTACGTAGGTCAATTGAGTTCAATTGGGTCCAATCATGGCTTTGGTCAAGTTCAACAATCAATTTGGAATGAACTTGAGCCATTAGTTGCAATCAATTTGGTTTATATTTTTATTTAACCTAATTTGGTCTCTTAGATCAATTTGGGCCAAGTTGGGTCAAGAGGGCCAATTGGATTTAGTTTCACTCAATTGAAGGTCAAGTCATATTCAAATATTGATTTTGATTTGGTATGAATCATTGGTTTCAAGTGATTTGAATCATAGGTTACAATTTGGCTAGTTTGGGTTCATATGAGTTAAAGGGTTGACTTGATCAAATGACCAAGTTGACTTGGTTTGACCCAATTTATGAAAATTGATCAATCTAGGATGATTAAGAATCATGATGGGAGATTTTGATGAGCATGGTTCAATCCAATTTGGGTAGAATTAGAACTTGGCTCAAATAGATCAATTGGCGACTTTGGGTCAAGTGGACCAATTGGGTTTAGTTGGTTCGATTTTGGGCTGAGTTGATTGATATTTAAATTTTATGGTTTTGCAAATGTTTTGTATATGAATATCAAGTGAGAAAATCAATTGAATTTGGGAATAAAGGAATTTTGCTAAGTCCATGGAGAGTCATGTGGCTTAAGTTTGGATTTTGATTTGGATTGATTTAATTTTAGTGATTTTAATGTATATTTCATTTAAATTTGTGAAGATGATTGAAAATATGATTAATTTATGAGAAAATCAATTGAGTTTGACTTGATTTGGATTAATATTTGGCTATGTCCATGGGATATGTCATATGGCATAGAAAGGTTTTGATTTAATTTGATTTAGTTTCATTTAGTTTTGATCATTTGAATGTAGATTTGATTTATATTTAGGAAGATGATTGAAGATATAAATTGATTATGAGAAAATCAATTGATTTTGGATTGATTTAGATTAAGATTTGGCTAAGTCCATGGGATAGGTCGTATGGCTTAGGAAGGGTTTCAATTTCTGATCATGGGCTTCAATCATTTGGTTTTGGAATTTAGGTTTGGATTTCGATTTGAATTTGATGTTCGAATTGAACTTGATGTTTGGTTTGAGAAGGTGAACATGGATTGGAATTGGGTTGTAGGGTAGGTGGATTATCCTAATCTGGGAATAACTAACCCCATGGTTAACCCTTCTAAGTCTTTGGTTAAGTGTTCACCTAATTGTTAGAAATGTCTTATGACTATGGAAGTCTTAGTATTTAGAAGACTCCTAAGTCTAAGATGGGAAGATTGAATCCACACTCCAAAAGTGAGGTCAACAGGCCTTAGGCTCCATAGTGTTGCCCTTGGAGATAGATGATTAGAAGATCGAAGCAAAGTTTCACATTATAGACTCAGATACATCTTTCAATGCTTTGCTTGGGAGACCATGGATACATGAGAACAACATAGTTCCATCCTCCCCAAAGATGAAGTTTGAGAGAGAGGTGGGATCATTATGTCAAAGGAGATCTCAAGTCATTTATAGTTCATGAGGTCATATTTATTTTATTTTTTGTGTTTTTAGTTTAGTAGTTTTGTGGGTTTTTTGGCTTAGGGTGGGGATGGTTTGTTAGTGGTTTGTGGGTTTGGTTTTGTGGGTTTAGGATTTAGGGTTAGGGTTTAGTGCTTCTTTAGGGTTTTAGGGTTTTGTATTTGGGTTTCAGAGGTTCAGCTTAAAAGGATTGGCTTAGGTTTAGTCTTTTAGGTTTAGATTAGGGTTTAGGGTGGGTATAGGTTATAGGGTTTGTGGTTTGTATAGGTTAGTTTAGGTTTTAGGTTGGGTTTATGGCTGGGAGTATTTAGGTTTAGTTTAGGGTAGTATGAAGGTTTTTGGTTTAGGCTATTTCTAGTTTATGATTTTTTTAAATTATAAATGATAAGTTTAGATTTATTTAGTTTATTTTTCTTTTAGTTTATTTTATTTTTATATTTATTTAGGTTTATTTTATTTAGTTTAGTTTATTTATTTTCATTTATTTATCTATTTTCTTTTTATTTTAGTTTATTTTATGTTTTATGTTTATTATGTTTATTTTAGTTTAGTTTATTATTTTTTTTTTTTTTATGTTTAGGTTTTATTTTTTATTTTTTAGGTTTAGGTTTAGGTTTAGATTTAATTTTTTTAGTTTTAGGTTTCAGTCTTTTATTTTAGGTTTATTATAGGTTTTTTTTAAGTTTAGTTTTAGGTTTATTTTTAGTTTATTTTATTTTTGTTATGTTAGGGTTTAGGTTTAGTTTATTTTAGGTTTAGGTTTAGGTTTTATTTATTTTAGTTTAGTTTATTTTAGGTTATGTTTATGTTTATGTTTATTTTATTTATTTTAAGTTTAGGTTTTGGTTTTTTTTTAGTTTTTATTTTATTTAGGGTTTTGTGCCACCATCCTTCAAGATCTTTGATGGCGTGGGAACCCAAGATAACATTGCAATTTAGAGTTAAATCTGGTAATGCACTCTTCCATCTTTTGTTAGCAGTCTGTTAAGTGTTGCATTTGATTGGTTCGCCGAACTGCCCAACTATTTGTTGAAGACATTTTTCTGAATTGGAGCACCTCTTCATCAAGAGGTTTGCTGGACCTCAGTGGAGGGCGACTGTAGGCAACCTCATTATAAAGAAACAAAAACTCAATGAGTCCCTTATTGATTACTTTCTTAGGTGGTGTAACCTGAGCATGAAATATGAACTACAACTATCCAAACACCATGGCTAGCCGCTTCATGCTTAAGGATTTACCATCAAAACATTCGAGAATTAATCGACAAGGCTAGCCTACAAGAGGAAGCCAAATAGTTTCCTTTCTGAATCATCAGGCCCAAGCTCTGGGTGTTTGAGAAGAAGCCGCCAATAGTATTAGTGGATGGGGAAGTAGCCAACTAGTTTAGTATGAGAGACTACAAGCTCGCAGCCTCCTTGCCACCTCTTCTTCCACCACCTCACATCGTAGTCATGTAACCATAATGACCATTTCCACCACCGTTTCACCCACCGATATTCATATCCATCTCCAGGTAGCTACTTTCCACCTACTCTTGCTGAAGATTGAATAAACCATATTCATTCAAGAGGGAGGTAGTTAGTAAAATCTTTAAGAATCTCTAAAAGAAACCTGACTTAAGGAAGGTTTGCTAGTTACAAAGAACAACTCAAGGAGTGACTCCAACGGCGCAGTAGGGATAGTCCAGTATCATCAAGCCTACCACCTCTTTTAGCTCATGGTAGAGCATTGTATATGTGGATATGGGCACTAAATCCCTTACTCCACTTACTTTATTTGATTTCTATCAAATACCTCCACCCAAAAGGAAATTAAATAAATGATTACTTATTTATTGTCTACTGATGCTCTTGGTTTTATCTTGAAAGCTCTCAGCCTAAATAAAAATAATAGCTCTAGTAGTTTCGATCCTTTCCTCGATTGAGTGGACTATCCTTCTAAATCAATCAGCCTTGAGATTGACATGGAGACTTTGAGGATCCCATAGAAGCCGGTATGTATGAGAAGGTAGAACCTACGAAGGGTAAGCAAGTCATTGGTTCCAATATGAAGACAGCTCCTCCATAGGATACTCCACCAATGGATATGCTTGTAGAGGACCAAGCCAGAGTTGATTACAATGTCTTAGCTCACCTTATAAAGTTTTCAGCTAAATTAAGCATATAAGATGCCCATGTCTTATCCAAAAAGATAAGGGAATCTCTAATCAAGGCCTTACTTAATCTAGAGATATGCTTAGCTCAACTGACTGTTACTAAAGAGCAGGAATGTCACTCGAAGTACATATTAAGAGATACATTCAATGATAAAGACTTACTCCTAGGGATGACCAAGTACAACGCTCTTTACATTATAGTGGATGTTGTGATACAGCTATCTAGAGTTTTGGTTGACCTGTGTATCCCAATAATATGATTCTAAGAACCCTTGCCTGAGATCGACATCTCCAAACTCTAAAAAGAAAGGATGATGTTTAGAGATTCAATGAATAAGGCGAAGGCCTTGTGGTGTTTATTTTAGATATATGGTGGGGGATTTTTTTGAGGTGATTGGTACAACATTGAGATATGATGTTATCTCAAAAGATAGAGTCATCACCTACAATGGACCTAATCACATAATAAGGACTCAAGACATGATGGGTCTTCAAATGTACTTAAGTTTTTCCTACTTTAAATGGATTAATAAAGTAGGGTTTTATTAAACTGGTTCTTAAGTTCACTATGGCAAGCCTACATAGTTATACATCTTAGAAATAAAATTTCCTAAGAATGCTCATTAAAGTAGACAATTATCATCTCCAAAGATTTTAAGAATATCAAAAGATTGGTTGTATTTCGAAAATCAATTGGGAAAGTTCAAGGAAGACTTATTTTTGGAATTCAAATGAAATCGTAGGAAATACTCATGATACTAGAGCTAGTGAAATTCCAATCTATCCTATGGTTGGGCTTTATAATTTTGAAGTTGAGGAGATTTATATGTTTTGAGTTAAACTTTAATTAGATTACTAGGGCTTATAATCCACCAACACAAGGTTGTGAGAATTCCTAAGAGGTGAGGATTTATGCTCATAGTCTGGAAATAGCTACCTAATCCTAAATCTAGGGAGCTTTAGTATGAGCTAAAGCATGACCTAAATCTAAGCGACAGGTCGACATAAGTGTTAACCTCCACAAGAAAGAATAAATTATTCGACTTCTAGAGTTATAACTACCTGGAGTGGCCTCTAGTTAACTCCTCTTACGATTTTAAACCATGTAGTTCGGTCTTATGAATTGCAAGATGTGGGTAATTATTTAATTTGAAAGAGACTAAATTCCTAAACAAACTCCATAAGAGACTAGAGCATGAGTGGTATGAGCATATGACATAATCTATAGATGGAAAATCTTTTCAAATTTTATTTCATTTTAGACACATCATTTTGACAGAGGCCTTAGGATTTTTGGGGCCTAAATGCTAGATGAAATAGATTATGGGTCAAATTAGCTAGAAGAAGGTGTTCTCCACCATAAGGGATGTCCTCACAGGTCAAGCATTCCTTTATTGTGAAATAATGGAGATCTTTCATGCTCAAGAGGGAAAGAATATGCATGCATTATGTGAAACATACAATCGTATAGTTAAGGGGTTGCAAAATCTTTTAATTATTTTATTTATGTCTTAGGCTTTATGATGAGGTTATAAGTTGTTTAAAATTTAGTTATGAGTGATTAGTTGGGTAGAAAAGTTATTTTATCCTAAGAGCCTAATCATATCCAAGCCACACATTAAAGCATCAATCATTTTAAAAACTCTAAAATTTATGTTGTCCAAATGAACGATATAAACATAACATCAAACAATTATATAAACTATCAGAAAATAATAAAAGATCGATGTGATCAAAACACCGCATAACAAGAGGGAAAAAGATGGGTAGCTGAACTCTATCCTTATACAACCTGGAATATGAAAGATGAATTATAATTGTATTAAATGTTATGTGGGTTTTCTTTCTTCATATCACCATTTCTGATTGGTTCCATCTTTGATTTGGATGGTGCTTTTAGATCCAGTATCATAGGATAAAGCCTTAATTGCTCATCCTAATCCCTCATAGCACTAATCATAATTCCTATTGCAAAAATTACATCTATATGGAAAAATTAAATCTAACTACACCTACAAAATAGAGATTAGCTAAATATAAATATAATCCCTCAGTATTTATAATTTGGACTTAGCAATTTATTTTATTTATTTTAAGCATCCCTTAAGCATAATGCCTAGAAAACATGATTAGGCTAATATTATCCATTCTAATCTACAAAGTATACACCTAATATTCAATCTAAAATAATACATCATAAAACAAAATGTACATCATGCACTATTCTAACTTTTAGAAGTGGTGACTTAATTCTAATGTGTATTAAGTTTGTGGTATGTCTTGTTAGACATTAGTGTTGTATTTTTTAAGTGCAGAAGGATTAAATTTAACATGGAAGGTTGATTTCACTTGAAGTAGTTTAATTGATTTGAGAATTTTAATTTGTGTTTTCTTTTATTTCATTTGATCACACTTAGCAACTAAGTGGCATAAAGAGAGGAAAAGAGGATTGCCCTCTTTCATCCCTACCTTAGCTTTTAAAGTATATTAATTTGATTTTGTTCTCTTTAGTGAATGGCTTATTAAATGATTTAATTCATCCTAAGTTTAGATTCACTTTAAATAATCCTATTCAAAATGAAAGGCATCTTAAGATTAATTTAATTGAATTACTACCACATGACATATATTATCATTATTTTCCATCACATGTAACATGCATATGATTTAATCCTAATTGTATCTATATTTGCAAAATATATTTTAGCACCTTAAATGATGAATGTATGTGTATGAATTTATATTTTATTTGATTGAATCATTTAAACACTACCTTTGCCGGTCCCAAGTCTGGATGTGAAAAGTGGAGGGCATAGTAGTAGAGCATAAAACATGTCAAAATAATCATGACATGAATCCTTTAAATCATTAATTTGGGGTCCTGATCATGCATCAGTATGTCTTGAATACAAAATGATAGATCGGCACCAGTGTTAAATGCAGTTCCCACATTATGGACAAATGCAAAGACGTTAGTCCATGAAACTAGAATTAGGTTAGGATCTTGGAATATAGGTACCTTTTAATTAATATAATTAATAGATTATGGTTCATAGAAAGATAAATATTTTATGTGTTCAAGAAACTAAATGGGTTTGGGAGAAGGCCAAGAAGATTGATAGTTTAGGTTTTAAACTTTGGTATTTAGGTAGAAGTCAAATTAGAAATGGTGTATGTGTGATTATAGATAAAAGTTTGAAGGATAATGTTATAAATATTAATATGTGGAGATAGAATTATAGCTTTAAAGATTATTATTGATAATTATCAATGTTATAAGTGTTTATGCTCTTTGGTTTGGATGTAAGCTAAAAAATTTTTTGGAATGAATTAGAGGGATTGATACAAAAGATACCTCTTGAAGAAAATTATTTATTGGAGGAGATTTAAATGGACAAAAGTGGTAGAAGATTTTAAAAGTATTCATGGTGGCTATGGTTTTAACTAATGAAGAAGGTAGGACTATATTAGATTTTATCTTAGCTTATGATTTTATAGTTTCTAAAACTTTATTTAAGAAAAGAGATGAACATATTATTACTTATAAAAATAGATCTAGAAAACACATTGATTATTTTCCGATAAGAAAAATAGATCATTTAGATTGTAAGGTCATTCCAAGTGAAAGTTTAAGTACCCAACATCGATTGTTAGTTTTAGATTTTATGATGAAAGATTGTAAAGGGAAAAAAATCAAATTATTGTTCTAGGATTAGATGGGGACACTTAAAGAACACAAATAAAAATATTTTTAAGAGCAAGCTACAAGAGCTTAGAATTTGGGATGTTCATAAAGAAGTTAATATTATGTGAGAAAAAGTAGCAAGTAAAATTAAGCAAGTTGCTAAAAAGGAGAATCAAAAGGAAAAGCTTCTTTAATAAGAATAGTTGGTGGTGGAGTGAAGAAAAGATAAGAAATAATAACCATTATTATAAAATGTGTTTAGATGCAAAAAACTTGAGAGTTGGAAAAGATATAAAGTTTCAGAGATTCTATGAAAGCAATATGATGCAAAAAAAATTTAGCTTTTATGATTTATATAATAGATTGAGGTGAAAGAAGGTATGTTTAAGTTAAACCAAAGAGAGAAGAGAAGAGAGTTCAAGTGAGGTGTATTAAGGATGAAAATAATTAATTTTCTTAAAAAAAAGATATTGAAAATAGGTGGATGAGGTATTTTGATAAACTTTTCAATGAAGGATCAAAAGTATGATTGATTTTAGCAACCTTAATAAAACAAAAATAAAGAATTTATTTTTTTAACGTCAGATAGTAAATCTGAAGTTAGAGAAGCTTTAAAGAAAATGAAATGTAAAAATAGTAGAATTATATTCCAATAGAAGTGTGGAAATGTTTAGGAGATCAAGGAATTTCTTGGCTTACAAATCATTTTAATGTTATTTTAAAGACTAAAAGATGATGAGTGGAGAAAGAGTTTGTTGGTTTATATTTAATAATAAAGGTGATGCAAGAGTGTGCAAATTATAGAGAATTAAGTTAATGTGTCATACATTATAATTATGGGAGAGAGTAATTGAGCAGGTTACAAAATCAAGTTTCAATCGCTTTGGTTTCATGCAGATCTACCATGGATGCTATGCTTTGTTAAGAGGTTTGATGGAGAAGTATAGAGAAAGTAAGGAGGATCTATATATGATATTTATTGATTTAGAGAAAGCTTATGATAAAGTTTCAAGAGATGTTCTTTGGAGAGTTCTAGAATATGTATACTAGAGTTAATGGTGGTTATATTCAAGTCATTAAGGATATGTATACTAGAGTTGTTACTTGCGTCCAAACACAAGGAGGATTGACAAAATATTTTCTTATTTCAGTTGGATTACATCAAGGATCAACTTTAAGCCCTTATCGTTTTTACTTTAGTTATGGATTTTCTTACTAGGTATTTATAAGAAGATGTACCTTGGTGTATGCTTTTTGCTGATGACATTATTCTTGTTGATAAGAATAGAGAGGGAGTCTAAGAGAAACTTGAATTTTTGAGGTCAACTTTAGAGTCTAAAGGTTTTCATTTAAGTAGTTCTAAAACTAAATATATGGAGTGTAATTTTAATTGTAGAAGTTCCAGTGGTAGTATTGTGACATTAGGTGAACAAGTCTTAATAAGAGTGAGCGAGTTAGATATTTAGGTTCTATTGTTCAAAATGATGGTGAAATAGATGGAGATGTTATTAGTAGAATTCAAGTTGGATGGTTGAAGTGGAGGAATCCATCTAGCCTATTGTGTGATAGAAAAGTTCCACTTAAACTTAAGAGAAAATTTTACAAGATGGTGGTAGAACAGAATGACTTGATTTGCCAATATAGAAGCATAAGACTAAGTTAAGTATTAGAGATGAGGATGCTCGGTGGATGAGTGGCTTTCTCTTAGAGATAAAATGTGTAAATGAGTATGAACGGAAAAAAGTTGGAGTAGCTCAGGTAGATAAGATTAGAGAGAGTCGCCTTAGATGGTTTGGCCACATAAAGCATCAGTCATTCGATGACCCGATTAGGAGAGTAGATGCATTAGATTTTCCTAATGTTAAGAAAGGTAGAGGTAGAACTAAAAAGACTTGGTTAAGTTGTATAAAAAATGACCTTAGTATACTTGAATTAAATGAGTATTTGACACATAATAAGACACAATGGAGATGAAGGATTCATGTAGCCGACCCCACTTAGTGGGATAAAGGCTTGTTGTTGTTGTTGTTGTATTGAATCATTTAAACATATTAATTTAAAACTTTATCCTTATTCTTATACAAAAATGACATAAGAATGAAATTAGATAGGCACAAGTAATTATTAAACTAGGGAAGTGAGATAATCAATTGACCTCCTTGGAGCTAGCTAAAGCCTCGTATTCTCGGGATGTCCCAACTATATACCCATTTGCATTCAAACATATGTAAATTCATATACAAGAACATATGAAGTAAGCTCCAAATCATATGGCTAATTAATTCAACCACTTAGTCAATTATGAATGCATGCAATTTTAATGTAAAATGGTATTTTCATTCACTAATCACATATACATATACATGTACAAAGATATAGGCAAGTATGTGTAGTTGTTAAACCATGGAAGTGAGGTAATCATATGACCTCCTTGGGGCTAACTAAAGCCTTGTTTTCCGGATGCCCAGACTATATACTTGGTTTTCTTGGACACACATGGATGTATACATAAATGAGGGAAAGAAAACTATGCAAAGATTGTATATATTTTTTTTATTGAATCATTTATATGTATGAATTAAAGCTCTATCCAAATTCTAATGTTGAAATACATAAGAATGAAATAAAATGGGTTCATGATGTTGATAAACCAAGGAAGTGAGGTAATCAAGTTACCTTCTTGGGGCTGACTAAAGCCTCATTTTCTCAAGATGTGAAGACTATATACCCATTACCATTCAATCTTATATAAATCAACACATGAATAGAGGAAAGAGAACTCAACATTCATACACTTAAGCTATAAGCACATGCATTTCTTACATATTTATAACTAGCATCATAACACTTATTACTATTCATTTATAAGCTTTTGAAAAATACATTTGGATTTACTAGTGATAATAGCCACACATATATTAAATCAACACATGCAAGCTTACATAAAGGAAATCCATTTTATTTTACTTGATTTTGAAAAGATGGGTGCATGAATTCAAATGATATACCAAATTTAACATGATTGGAAAGAGGAAAATCAAATATAAGCATGTGAACCATTCAACCAAACTAGTTCTTAAGGATAATCAAATCAAATAAGAATATTTAAAGCAAACCAAAGCTTCTTTATTAATTAAGTTTTGGATTTGATTTGATTTAAAAAGGAGAAGAGAAATCATCACTTGTTATTTTAAACCCATTCCCATATTAGTGATTGATTTAATTTAAGGAAATGTAATTAAGTTGATTTTATGGGTTAATTAAGTTGAACCCTTAATTAGATGAATTAATTACCCTTACCTATGTCACCTTAAAGTAATTAACTAGGTAATTATGAGCCAACATGATATGCATGGAAAATAAACTTATAATGATCCTAGGAAATAAAAGGGCCTATTATAATTGGCTCATGATTAATATATAATTAGATTAAGGGACTTAATTAATTACTCTTATGGTTTTCTCACACATGTGTACTAACCATAATTTCATTAAACTCCTTAAAGTTATTAAACACCTAAAGATCTATCCAATGATTTAATTAATTAAGGTATGATGTGAATATGATTTAAATTTGATTAAGTGATTTAATTAATTAGTTAAATCTTAATTAATTTCATTTTAAAAAAGGGTGAAATGAACTTAGGGAAAGGGGTCCCAACCCTATTCCATAGTTCACTTATTGTTGAACAATGATTAATAAACTTAATTAACCAATTTATTACTGTTCATGGGATTAATTAATCATTAATTAACTTAAAAGAGTAGTTAAGGTTTAATTAGTCAATTTTTCTAATTAAGTGAGCAATAAATCCCAAAAAATCATGGGAGGTAGAGGTCATCCCATTAAACCCACAAAATTTATGATTATCATAATTAAGGAGTAATTAAGCTAATAAATTTTGTAATTAAACCTTAATTACTATTCAAAATTAGTTAAGATCATTTTTAATTAATTCTCTCCTCACCTTTAAAATGAGAATTTATTTGCATTTTTTTATTCTCTATGATTTTTATGATTTTTAGAAGTTTCAACCATTAAAAAATAATTAATTAAGCCTAATTAAGGCCTAATCCTTTTTACGCATGCACACTTTTCATGTGGCACAATGAGATTGGATATTTAAACATATCCAACTTAGTGCTTACATGGCGGCGGTGGTCGCGCTTTCTCTTCCACCATCCGATCTAAGATTAAACGGCTATGATTAATATCATAGCTTAATAGGATTAAATCAAATTGATCTAGTGGATCTACTCACGACCGCTTGTTCCAATCAATGGATGGCATGCGATCTAACATCATGCAGTGAGGGTGAATGGAGTCTCATATCATTGCACATGATCCGAAGCTGAGCTCAAATCTCCAAAAGGATCCCACACCACGTGATCAAGGGGATCCAACGGTAAATATCACATGACATGCAAGTTTTCTTCAAAAGCTCCAACCTATTTTTCCTAAAGATCAATTTTGGAAGCATACCTCACCGAACTCAAGACCGGCTCAATGATTGAGGAAGCTTCATCTAGTGGAGATGAAGCCCTGTTGAGTAAAAATTGGATCAATTCCTCGACGTTCACTTAGAAGGCCATGAACCGATGATTTGGAGCTCCACTTTGATCGAAGTCCCACCTCTAGTGCTTGGGAAGCTTGGGAGATGGTTTGTTCTTGCTCGACGAGGCCTTAAGAAGGTACGGTCAAAGTTAATTTGAGTTTGATGGAGAAATGGAGAAGTTAGGTTAAAAATTGGAGTGTCCTATTTCGAACGGACGAGAATGACATTTTCTGATCGAGGAATCAACTTGGGAGCTTAGGGAATGGCTCTAATGGCTCATCTTGGGTAGCTAGGTCTCTAAGAAATGATTTTTGTGTGTGTTTGAGGGGAAATGAGGGGGTGAATGCCCTCTTTCATCTTGATCGGATGGTGGGATTGGGTTTGGCTTGTAGTGGTCGTCCGGCCAAGTTAGGGAGTCGTGGGTGGCCAAGAGGTGGTGAGTTGGCACGACTTGGTTGGTTGAAGGTGTGGAGGTGGCTGCCAAGGAGGAATCATGGGTGTCCAATGGGTTTCAATTGCTCCAATGGGGAGGGTTAGGTGATTTCACCTCCCATAGTTCACGACGGACCCAACCACCCCTTGGGTTAGGTTGGGCAGTGTCTTAGGTGCCTAAGTGGACCATTGGGAGAGTACTAAGTGGCCAAGGAATAGAAATGCCACTTACATTTGTGATTTGTCTCATGTGATGCCCTTCACCTAATGGTAGAATGATCATTTGGCATTGTATTTGATTTTGGAAGATTTGAAATGAGCCAAAAGTTGGTTAGCCTAAATTTCAAGTCAATTGGAGTTGATTTGGTTAGGTTTGGCTCAATTTGACTCATTTAGGTCAAATTGGATTAGGTTAAGTTGACCAATTGGTCAAATTGGGTCAAACCAAGGGTTTGGTCAAGTTCATATGATCATTTGGGATTTTTTGGTTCAATTGGTTTTGTTTAGTTAGGCTTAGATTTGATTTTGCCTCATTTGAATTCATTTGGGTCAAATGGGTTAAGTTAACCAATTTGACCAAATTGGCCAAATTGGCTGGGGTTGGGTGTTTGTTTAGGTTTAGTTGACCAATTGAAGATGATTTTAGGTAGGCCAATTGGGTTCAATTGGGTCCAATCATGGCTTTGGTCAAGTTTAACAATCAATTTGTATTGAACTTGAGACATTAGTTGCAATCAATTTGGTTTATATTTTGATTTGTCCCAATTTGGTATTTTAGGTCAAGTTGGGTCAACTTGGGTCAAGAGGGCCAATTGGGTTTGGTTTGACTCAATTGAAGGTCAAGTCATATTCAAATATTGATTTTTATTTGGTATGAATCATTGGTTTCAAAGGATTTGTCTTAGGTTGCAATTTGGCTAGTTTGGGTTCATATGGGTTAAGGGGTTGACTTGGTCAAATGACCAAGTTGACTTAGTTTGACCCAATTTGTGACAGTAGATCAACCTAGGGTGATCAATAATTATGATGGGAGGTTTTGATGGGGTTGTTTCAATCAAATTTGGTTAGGATTAGAACTTGGCTCAAATAGGTCAAATTGGCCACTTTAGGTCAAGCGGACCAATTGGGTTTAGTTTGCTTGATTTTAGGTTAAGTTTGATTTAGTTCAATTTATATATAGATTTTGGATTGATATATAAATTCAATTGCAATTTGGTTGGGTTCAAATGGGTTTTGGTTCATTTGAATATTTCAATTCAATAGGGTTAAGTTGGGTTTGACTTGGGTTAATTTTGGTTTGGCTTGATGATTGTAGATTTCATTTATATTTATGAATATGATTGAAGATATAATTGATTCATGAGAAAATCAATTGAATTTAGGTTTTGGAATTAACAAATTTGCCTAAGTCCATGGAGTTTGGTCATGTGGCTTAGGTTTGGATTTTGATTTGGTTTGATTTAGTTTTGAAGATTTAAATGTATATTTCATTTAAATTTGTGAAGATGATTGAAAATATTTTTTGAGAAAATCAATTGTGTTTGACTTGATTTGGATTAAGATTTTCCTAAGTCCATGGGATAGGTCATATGGCTTAAGAACGGTTTTGATTTAGTTGATTTAGTTTTGATCATTTCAATGTAGATTTGATTTATATTTAGGATGATGATTGAAGATATTAATTTATTATGAGAAAATCAATTGATTTTAGATTGGATTAAGATTTGGCTAAGTCCATGGGATATATCATATGGCTTAGGAAGGGTTTCAAGTTTAGATTTGATCATGGGCTTCAATCATTTGGTTTTGGAATTTGGGTTTAGATTTAGATTTGGAATTGATGTTTGAACTGAACTTGAGGTTTTATTTGAGAAGGTGAACATGGATTGGATTTGGGTTGTAGGGTAGGTGTATTATCATAATCCCTTTGTGATAACCTAATCCTATGGTTAATCGTTCTAAGTCTCCAGGCTTAGGTTAAGTGTTTACCTAATTATTTGAAGTGTCTTATGGCTAGGGAATTCTTAGTTTCTAGAAGACTCCTAAGTCTAAGATGGGAAGTTGAGTCTGCACTCCAAAAGGAAGGTTAATAGGCCTTAGGCCCCATAGTGTTGCCCCTTGGAGATAGATGATTGGAAGATCAAAGCCAAGTTCCACATTATAGACTCAGATACATCTTTCAATGCTTTGGTTGGGAGACCATGGATGCATGAGAACAACATAGTTCCATCTGCTCTACATCAGTCTATGAAGTTTATGAGAGGTGAGATTTTCTACTGTGTCAAAGGAGATCTCAAGCCATTAACAATTCATGAGGTCGGCATATATGAGGATACAGCTTACTACCTCCTTGAAAATCAACAAGTATATTCTTGTGAACTTGGCCAAAGTTCAAAAATAAAATAAAAAAGAAAAAGAAAATTAAAAAGAAAAAGAAAGAGAAAAAGAAAAAGAAAAAAAGAGAAAATAAAAGAAAATAAAAGGGTAAAATAGACTTGAGGAGGAAGTGAGCCCACATTAAATTCCATACGCTCATTATCTAATTCAACATATGGGTAGGATGACCTAACCTACACCAAGCAAAGAAAGAGGCCAGTTTAGAGGTAGTCCTAGGGTGGAAAACCTTCTTATTAGCCACCCAATAGAAGATATGTCCCAGCTATAAGGAGTACACCTGTTATCTTTATAGACTTAGAATCTAGTTCATAGGATGAGTCTTATATGGTTAGCACACCAACCAGCTCTTCTCAACAGTAGATTCCCTTGGAGGTGACACTTGAGCCAGATAGTGATGAAGATTGGGCTCCAAAGCAAAGCATAAGTGTATCCAAGTCTATATGTAAAATAATTACGCATCAGTTGGGAACCTTAGCTCAAAACCCCACTTTACTCTCAAAAGCTAAGGGTTTGGTAGGAAGCCCTAAGTCATCCATAGGTGTGAAGACTCAGAGGTTTTTTTTGGGAGTATCATCCTCAAGATATGAAGTTGATGTAGAAATTAAGGATCATTCATATAAACATTTAATAGAATTACCTTTTGATTGATACTTGCCTTGTGTTAATAATTTAGCAAAGAAAGGGTTAATCTCACATACTTGGTCAAAGCATAGGTCAGACTACTTTGAAAGAATATGGAAGAACAAATGCAACAACTCTCAATCAAGACAAGGACTAGGATTCGGTATAATGGGTCCATTCGATGATGATGATTACTACTTAGTCATCACCAATCATTTGGAATCTAATATGTTCTTTTCAAATCACATTAACTCATATGAGGAGTTGTGCTTAGAAACTTTAGATGATCCAGATGATTTTGAAGTCAAAGATGCACTGCCAGAGTTTGAAGAAGAGATCAAGTCAGCCATCAACTAGCTCAAGGAAATTAACATAGGAACTAAAGAAGATCCATGCACGACATACATCAATTCTTTGTTGAATGAAATTGAAACCAATGACTTAGTTAGGCTATTGACTGACTTTTAGGACTGCTTTGGATGGTGTTTTGAAGAGATGCCTAGATTGGCTCCTGAAGTAGCGGTCCATAAACTAGTAATAGAGCCAACTGCTAACCCTACAAGCAAGCTCCTAGATGCATGATTAGACATAGAACATAGGTCATTTATGAAGTCAAGAAATTGATCGATGCTTTCATCCGAGAAGAAAATACCCTACCTGGTTAGCCAACATCATCCCAGTTAAGAAAAATAATGGCAAAATTCACATATGCATTGATTTTAGGCATGTCCAAAAGATGAATTTCACTACCAATCAAGTCGATGGTGGACATTATCTCATCTCATGCGCTCTTTCATGGATGGCTCATCTAGATATAACCAAATAAAGATGTCTCAAGAAGAAAGAAAACACTTTTAGAACTCCGAATCTATTGCTATAATGTCATGCCTTCCATCTTTAAAAATGCTGGTGCTACATACTAGCAGGCTATAACTCAAATCTTCGATGAACTTATTCATCATCAAGTCGAGTGCTATGTCGATGATCTCATGGTCAAAAGTAGAGAAAAGGAAGACCATCTCTTTAACTTGAGAGTAGTTTTCAAACAGTTAAGATAATTTAATCTCAAAATGAACCCCCTAAAGTGTGCATTCAGAGTAGTTTCAGGGAAATTTCTTGGGTTTGTTGTCCGACACTAGGGAATTGAAATCGATCCGAAGAAGATCAAGGCGATATTAGTGCCACCTCCTAAAAGTTTAACTCAACTCAGATCATTCTAAGGGTGGTTGGCATATCTAAGGCACTTTATAACCAACCTATCAAGAAGATGTCAACCATTATCAGTACTTATCAAAGAGGATGCCAAGTTTAAGTGGGATGACAAGTGTGAGCATGCCTTCAAGACATCAAGCATTACCTGATGATGCCACTAGTTCTAGCAACCCCTATCTTGGCAAGCATCTCATACTTTACACTGCTACCTTAGATGACTCCCTTGGTGTTTTGTTAGCCCAAGCCAACAATGAAGGGAAGCAAAATGCACTCTACTACCTCAACCATCATCTAATCCCTACTAAGGCTAATCATCCACTCATTGAGAAGCATTGCTTAGCTTTAATCTTTGCATCCCGAAAGCTACAATAGTACATGCTTCTGCATAAGGTAAACTTAATATCTAGGATCAATCCACTACAGTATCTCATGACACCACTGAAGCTATCCACTACAGTATCTCATTATCTTCATACCACTTCATGTGGTGAAGGATAAGCGATAGCATATTTCTTAGTAGCACACCCAATTTTTGCTTACTCTCTGCTTAGTGATTGTCTCCCCGATGAACAAATCATGAACTTAGGGGATACTAGCATTCACCGCTATGAGATGTAATTTGATGGTGCAGCTTCCTCTCAAAGGTGAGATGAACCATAATCTACTATTCCAGGAAAGGCAAGGGTAGGAATAGTTCTCTTAACTTTGGACCGTGATGTGATGAGATTATCATATCGTCTGTCCAATCCTTGTACCAAAAATGAAGTTGAATATGAGGCTCTAATTGCTGGTCTAGAGTTAGTCATTACTCTAAGCATCAAGAACATCAATAACTTTAAGGATTCTCTACTAATTATCAACTAAATCGCTGAGTCCTATAAGGTTATAAAGCCCAAGCTCCATCACTACCATAAGTACACCATGGAGTTGTTGTCCAAAATCCCAGAGGTTATAATTTATAAGGTTCCTCGAGGAGAGATTGTCATAGCTTATGCTTTATCCAAGCTTGGCAAGGTGTTGGCTTGTCCGGAGGATGAGTCCATATCAATAAAGGTCCAAAATAGATTAGTCTTATCCCTTATTGATATTAAACTCATCAAAAAGTACTCTCTTCAAGGGGAGATTACCCAAAGAAGGACAAGGAGTTAAAATGGAGGCAACCATTCATGGATTATCTAAATAAAGGAAAACTACCTCAAGAGAAGTACCAAGCCCATCAGATGAAGTAGAGAGCACTTTCCTACGCTCTTGTGGATGGTGTCATGTACCTGCAGTCTTTTGATCAAATGTGGTTACATTATGTAGACTAGAATGAAGCCCATAAGATCATAACCAAGGTACACTCAAGATTATGTGGAGCCAACCAATCTGGTCCGAAGATGATAGCCAAGATCAAGAGACTAGATACTAGCCATTGATGATCAAAGAATTGTATAAGGCAGTAAGGCCACCAATGTCAAATACATGGTGTGGTCCTACACCAACCACCCAACATTCTACATCCTACATTGGCCTCATGGCCATTCGATTGTTGGGGTACTGACATAGTGGGTCTGATTGATCCTCCTTCTTCCAAGGGTCATCGGTTCATCTTAGCTGCTACTAACTACTTTTCTAAATGGGTGAAGGTGATTCTGCTCAGAGAGGTCACAGTTCAACATGTGCTCCAATTTTTTAGAAACCATAATGTATATAGGTTCAGAGTGTCTCGATGAATTATATCTGATAATGGTAATGCATTCAATTGCATTGAGATCAACAACTTTGCCTGGGGACACAACATAGATTGGAGATATTCTACCATCAACTAAGCAAATAGTTTAGCTGAAGCATTCAACAAAACTCTCATCAAAATACTAAAGAAGACACTCAACAATATAGTGGCATGAGTAGTTGAAGCCTTATGGGCCTACCACACCACAAATAGAACTCCAACTCGCTCCTTTCTCCTGTATGGGTCCGAAGCCATTCTACCATTACAAGTCTAATGCCCATCAAGAAGGATAGTTGTGGGTAGTAAGATCATAAACGAGCAGAATGCCAGGTTGTGATTAGAAAAGCTTGAAAAATTGGAGGAGAGATGCCTACGGGCATGCCAAAACTTTGAGTTGTACATCCTAGAGCTTTTCAAGTAGGAGAGCTTATTTTAGTTCTAAGGAGACCAATTTTTGCCCATTGTAAGATGGGAGGCAAGTTTGAACCCACTTGGGAAGGACCTTCTACCATAGAGAAGGCCTACTAAGCAAGATCTTATCAGCTTATTAATCATAAGAGAGAGTGCCCAATGCTTCTAATCAATGGGCTCTACTTAAAAAAATATTATAAATCATGTTAGAAAATAATTATCATCAATGAAAATTCCATTTTGAATTCAATCTCTTCCATGTTGAAAGTATTCTTATTTGCAAAGCAGCCACGATGTGTTTAGGGTAGGTGTAAGGAACCTGAGTGCCGTCATATCCTTCATCGACAAAACACAAACACAAACACAAACTACTCAAAAACATATAAAATGAACACATATCTATTATCTTGGGCTACTCAGAGTTGAGATAACACCCCAGTGGCACTCACTCAGTAGCTGCTCTAGGTTAGGCTGACGTGCTACCCTGCTAGTGTGTCACCCCAATGGTCTTCTTTCTTTGGAAGATGTATGCTTCCCTTCTTTACTTGGCCACTACACACCAACGAGTGCCTTGTTAGTTTGGTAGGCCTTACTGCATGGCCGGTAAGTTACCTCATATTGGCTTCATTTAATAGAATGTGAGTCTGCTATGCTTTATTCTTGGATTAGCCTTTGTGCACTGACTAATCAAGTATATTTGAGGTTTACAATAAGCCCCCTAGCAGCTCCTTCCCTCCTGACAGCTTCAAGTCTAGGTCCTTCCTCGGGCTCGCAGTAGTCACTCTAGGTTAGATAGCATCTGTCTCGTCAATGATACACTATCCCGATGATCAATTTGCTTGGAAAGTTGTAAGCCTATACTCTTTCTTTCCAAGTTGATCATTGCACACCGATGAGCACCTTAGGTTTGTTGGTTGTCACTATGCTGATGGATACACCACTCATGCTGATAGATACACCTTAGGTTGGTTGGTTTGCACCAAGGATACACCACTCATGATGTAAGTCTATGCTTTCTCCTTGAGTTGGCCACCGCATAACTATAGGCTTTCTTTTCTGGCTTAGATAATGCCCTAGCAACACCTCCCTTGTGGGCACTATATTTGGATCACATCATTTGCAACCCCATTTAGACACTACCGGATTGGACAGTTCCCCTTTCCTAATAACCACCCATATGGTTGGAGAATCCATCCTATGGATGTGCATATTCTCCCTTGGTCCAGTAAATTTGAGATAGGTCAAGGCCGATATAGCCCCTTCTCAATGTGGTCCCTTGCACACCAACAAGGTCCACACAAACATATAAACAAAATATATATTCACTTGTGGATTAGGAGGACACCCCTAACGGTACCATTTCCCAAGCGTGTATCCTATCTTTAGGTCAACAAAACTCCTATAGAATTGCATGACTATAGAGTTGATATAAGTCCCAGTGGAATTCACTCAAGAGTCGCCCTAAGTCGGTTGTTCAATTGTGTCACCAAGTGTGATTTTTCATACTTTAGAAGATGTAAGTCTACTACGCCTTCTTTCTAGCATAGTCATTGCACACCAAAAGGAAACCCCTTAGGTTGGCTAGCTCTACCCCACAACCTGTAGACTATCCCTTTAGATTTGTAAATCTGAGATACCCCCATCTCAGTGGGTCCATCGCACACTGACATGGTCCATAAATTAAATCTATCAAATTTAGTTGAAGCTCACATCCTCGGCAGATATGCCCTCAATTCAAAATCAAATTAAACCAAACAAACCATATCAAATCACATGAAATTAAGATAAAATTAATCTTGACTACTTTTGAGTTGACATAAGTCCCCAACATTCACTCAGTCACCCCTAGGTCACTTCATTTGTTTTGCAACCAACAAGTCATCCCCCCTCTTAGAAGATGTCAGTCTGCTATGCCTTCTTCCTAGCACAGTCATTGCACAACAAAAGGCATCCCCTTAGGTTGGCTAACTCTACCCTGCAGTTGGTAGACTATCCCTTTGGATTTGTAAACCTGAGGTAGGTCAAGGCTAACATAGCCCATTCTTAGTGGGTCCATTGCACACCGATAGAGTCCATACATTAACTCAGATTAAATTAATCCCATTCTAATTTTCCCCAGATGAGTTAAATCACACCCATCCCCTAGTGGAGCCCCAAATCATATATAAATAAGTCAAGAAAACAAATCACATTCAAAACCAACCTCCCTAATGGAGCTAAATTAAACCAACTCCCCTAGTAGAATCTAAATCAAAGAAATCCAACCAAACTCTTATCCCAGTGGATACATCCCCAAACAAATCTATGAAATCAAACTCAAATCCCAATCCCTAGTAGATAGCATGAACTTGCTTCCCTAGTTGAAGGTTCATATAACCAATCCCTAGCAAACTTGAGCCCATATCTCTAGTAGATATGCCTCGACATCAATTAAAATAAAACAAATTAAAGTCGATTTGATTTTAATCCCTGGTGGATTATAGATTCTTATCCCCAGTAGATTTTCTTTCTACAAATCATATAATCAAATCAAATTCAAACCTTATCCCTGATTTTCTTCTATGCCCTCGACATAGACCCCTCACATGTCATGTCCAATGCATGTGTGATCTCCTAACAGTTCTTTCTCCATGTCTTTGACATGGAATTCTCATCAAATCTTCTTTCTTCTCTTATGCACACCTTTAATGCTTCAACCAAAAGCCTAACAATGTATTCATTCAAATTACATCATCTTAACATTGTAATCAACATTTTATGATTTGTGATGGTGCAAGCTCAAACTAACTATACAATATCATGTTAAGCATATTATAGTGTGAATTAACACACTATATTATATTATAATATATGATGTTATATTATAATTTTCTATAATATAATATATTATCTAACAGTACACCTCATTAGAATCACTTAAAAGGAACAAATAACAAAATTTTCTCAAAAGGTGAATAATGTTCAGTTTAGATGTAAAATTGTTATTTTCTATTAGAAATGGTACAAAATAGTATAATTTTTGTGTTTCTTCTTGGTGTGTGCTGTGAATTTAGGCAAATTCTTCCATCTCAGCCTTCAAATTAATATTTTTGTTAGTTTTCACCCAATGTATTGTAACAAAAGTAAAACATACTAAAATGTACAATAACTTTTAGTAACACACCACCACATTCATATATATGTGAAGTTATATTGTTATGTACATTATATTTTAATATGCTTTCATATGATATATTATCTTACATTACACCTTAAAATGAATCACTTTAAACAAAAAATTTATAAAATTTGGTTGAAAAATGAACATTTATTTTGGATGCAAAATTCCATTCTTTTGATTAAATGACACACCATAGCACACTCCTAATGATGTTCCCTAAATCTTACCTTAAATTTGGCCAAATCCCATCATCTATGCCTATAAATTAGTATTTTTATGAATTATACCAGTAGTAACTCTACTACATCATACTATAACAAACTAAAATATGCTAAACAATAAGTAGTAATACACAATAGTATCCTATAATGCATGTGCTACACTATGTTATGGCATCCTATATTATAATACACTATAACATATTATATTATATTATATTGCATATCACATCACGAGGGATTGCTTAAGATATAAAATCATAAAATTAGTCTAAATAATAAAAACTATTTATTTTAGTCGTATCACTTACATATTTTAAATTGAAACAATATATTATGATGTCATGCTCTACCTATTATGAATTTGGCCAAATTCCACCATTTTGAAGTCTAAATCAACATTTTTATAAATAATGCTAGTGTAGGCTCGACTGCATGATTGTAAAATACTAAAAGAACTTAAAATGCATAGAACAATATATTATGATATATGATGTTATACTATGCTACAATATATAATATTTATTTTGAACATAAAATCTTACTTTTTAGACTATAAGTGGCGTAGCACACCTTTGGTATTACAACCTAATTCCCACTTCAAATTTAACAAATTTCATCATCTAATTTATTAAATCAATATTTTTATGATTTATATTAATATAGACTATAGGGCACAATACCATAATATACTAAAACATTTTGAAACATCTTATAACATCCAAAAACACATCACTACATGCTCAAATATATGATGCTACATTATACTATAATATATGGTATTATAATATGATTTAGGTTTAGGATTTAGGGTATTCAAATCTCTAATAGTTAAGGGAAAGTCTCTTGAAGACATTTTCTTTAGCTACCATAACTATGTTAGGATTAGGTTATTCTTTAGATCTACTCCTAATGACATCTTTATTCAAGGTTTAGGGTTAATTTAGGGTTTAGGGTTTAAGATTAGTTTTGGGTTTAGGGTTTAGAGTTTAGGGTTTAGGGTTATAGATTTTATAGGTTTAGGGTTTATGGTTTTAGGGTTTAGGGTTTAGGGTTTAGGGTTTAGGCTTTTAGGGTTTAAGGTTTAGAGTTAAGGGTTTTAGGGTTTAAGGTTTAGTGTTTAGGCCTTAGGGTTTTTAGGGTTTAGGGTTTATGGTTTAGGGTTTAGGTTTTAGGTTAAGGGTTTAAGTTTTAGTTTAGGGTTTAAGTTTTTTTTAACAATGAATAAATTTAGATTTAACTTTTCTTCTTTTTGATTTCATCAACCAAGTAGCACCCCAAGTTTTCTAAGACACAAGCGATGACATAGATAAAAATGAGCACCCATAGAGAAAATAAAAAAACTTAGATAAGTAGAACCATCTATACTATAAATACACTATTCCATAAGCAGCATATCGGATTGGCCATTCTTCAGTTTCTCCATATGGTGGAAAATTATTATTCCTACCTTCATCTATCCTCCTTTTGGAAAGAAGATAAATGAAAATAGGAATATAACACCTTGGTCACATGCCATGTAGATCCATAGATGTACTTATTAGGGTGATCGGGTATGATATTGAGGAGAGGTGTACTATCTCAAAAGATAGAAATCACCACCCTACAATAGGCCTAATCACCAAAATAAGGACCCCTAAGGACATTGGGTCTTCAAGGTGTATCAATGATTCTTCGCCTACTTTACATGGAAAAGTAAAGCAGGGTTTATTTTAAATTGAGTTCGTTAAGTTCCCTATAGGGGCAAGCCCCATACTTAATTACATCCTAAGGAATGGGGATCCCTTAGGAAAATTCTCGATTAAGGTAAATGATCATTGTCTCTAAAGATTTCAATAGGGTAGGACTATCAATCAATTAGTTCATTTTTGAAGATTAAATGGGATTGATCAAAGAGAGAGTTATTATCGAAGCCAAATGAAGATAAATAGGAGATGCTCATGATGCTAGGAAACTTAGCGAGCATCTCAAATGATCCTATGATTGGGCTTTACATTTTTGAAATTGATTTAATTTGTTTGAGTTGAATTTTTCATTAGAAATTTATGGCTTATGATTCCACAACACAAGATTATACAAATGCCTAAGAGGTGAGGATTTATGCTTATGGCCTATAGAAGGGAGGAGCAACCTCAAAACCTAAATCTAGGGAGCTCTGGCAAGGGCCAAAAGCATGACCTAAATTTAAGGCAAAAATGAGTATTTAGTTTGCCTCCATAAGAGAGGACAAACCACCCAACTACTTGGACTTAGAACCTCCTGGGGGTGGCCACCAACTAACTCCTATGGTTTTAAATTCATGTGGGCTAGTCATATGCTTTATACAAGATAGTTAAGCTGTTATTTATTTAGAAAGAGACTAAGTCCTTAAACTCACTCCCTAAAGAGACTAGATCATGTAAGTGCATGCTTCAAATGACCTAAATCTAATGCAAATCATATTACATGTTATTTTCATTTTGGACAATCATTTGACTGATAATAGGATTCATATGCTAATGCATGAGAAATGAGATATTGGCCAAAATCAAGAAGGGAGGTGTGTTTCCACCATGGCTCAAAGGTCAAGCAAGTTTCTTTAAAAGGTGGAAGCCCTCCAATAAAGAGTGAAAATAATATGCATTTGTGCATGATGTTAAAAAGAAGTACTAATCCAACTAAGGGGTTGCTAATTCTTTTATCTTGATTTTAAGCCTAAGCTTTAGGTGAGGTTATGAGTTCTTTATTTTAATTTTGAGTTGTTAAATTTGGTAGAAGATTTATTTTTCCTTAAGAGCCTAATCGTCATCCAGGCCATACATCAAGTAAGGAAGAAACTAGGAAAAAGATGGCATCTTAATGCACAAGCTAAGAAAATCATCAATCAATTTATAAAGCTAATGTGAAAGAATAAGAGGCCATTTGTGGTCGGGTATCACCACACGAACCCGAAAACAAATTGGGTAGCCAAGCTCTACTAAAAATATCACTTCATCGCTAAACAAATGTATATACCCTTGTGGTAACTCAAAGTATCTATAATTGGCATTGTAGCAAACAAAGTTGAAATCAAGGTGATCAAGAAGGTGCCTTTTCTAATAGTATTAGGGTTTAGGGTTTAGGGTTTATGGTTTGGGGTTTAGGGTTTATGGTTTAGGGCTTAAGATTTAGGGTTTAATGTTTTTTTTTTAATTTGATAAATCTGTAGGTTTAGGATTATTTAATATATTTAGTGTATTGTTAATTTATTTTAGTTTACTTTATTTTTTATTTTTTTTTAGGTTTATTTTTTTTAGTTTAGGTTTAAAAATAAAGGGTTTAGGGTTTAGGGTTATAGGTTTAGGGTTTAGGATTTAGGGTTTAAAGGTTTTTTTAAAAAAAAATTAAGCAAACGAGTAAGTTTACGTTTATTTAGTATATTTAGTTTATTTTTTATTTATATTCATTTACTTTATTTTTTTTTTTATTTTATTTAGGTTTATTTTTGTTTTATTTAATTTAGTTTATTTATTTGGTTTATTTATTTTTTGTTTAGGTTTTATTTTACTTTATTTTTTAGGCTTAGTTAGTTTAGCTATTTTATTTTTAGGTTTAGGTTTTATTTTTTTTTATTTATATTTTATGTTTATTTTTTTAGGTTTAGGTATTTATTTAGTTATTCTTTTTTATTTTATTTTATGTTTATTTTATTTTATTTTATTTTATTTTATTTTTTAGTTTTATTTTATTTTAGGTTTTTTTTTATTTTTTTAGTTTAGTTTTAGGTTTTTTTTATTTTAGTTTAGTTTTATTTTTTATTTTTATTTTAGTTTTTAGTTTAGGTTTAGGTTTAGTTTAGGTTTTAGTTTAGGTTTTATTTTATTTCATTTTATTTAGGTTTAGTTTTTTTTTTTAATTTTTAAGTATTATTTAGTTTAGGTTTTGGGTTTTAGGTTTTTAGGATTTAGGGTTTAAGGTTTAAGGTTTAGGGTTTAGGGTTTAGTGTTTAGGGTTTAGGGTTGTAGGTTTGGGGGTTTAGGGTTTAGGGTTTAGTGTAGGGTTTAAGTTTAGGTTTGGGTTTAGATTTAGGGTTTAGGATTTAGGGTTGGATGATTTAGTTTAGGGTTTAAGGGCAGGGTTTAGGTTTAGGGTTTAGGGTTTAGTGTTTGTTTTAGAGTTTTAGAGTTTAGGGTTGTAGGTTTAGAGTTTAGGATTTAGGGTTTAGGTTTTTTTTTAAATTAAACCAGGTTTAAGTTTATTTTAGTTTATTTTATTTTTTTACTTTATTTTTTATTTTATATAGGTTTAATTTTTAGTTTAGTTTATTTATTTTGGTTTATTTATTTTTATTTAGGTTTTTTATTTTAGTTTATTTTTTAGGCTTAGGGTTTGGTTTAGTTGAATTTTATTTTTATTTTATTTTTAGGTTTAGGTTTTATCCTATATATTTAGGTTTAGGTTTAGTTATTTTATTTAGGTTTAAGTTTTAGGTTTTTATTTTGGGTTTATTTTTAGGTTTTATTTTTAGTTCAGGTTTAGGTTTATTTTTAGTTTATTTTATTTTATTTTGTATAAGTTTATGTTTAAGTTTTATTTATTTTAGTTTAGTTTATTTTGGTTTAGGTTTAAGTTTGTTTTCTTTTATTTATTTTAGGTTTAGGTTTTTTTTTTAGTTTCAGGTTTAGTTTTTTTTTATTTAGGTTTTAGTGTTTGGGGTTTAGGGTTTAGGGTTTAGGGTTTTAGGGTTTACGGTTTAGAGTCTAGTGATGTCAGTTTAAGGTTAGTTTCAGGGTTTAGAGTTTAGGATTTAAGGTTTAGGTTTTTTTTTAAATTAAGTAAATCGATTGGTTTAGGTTTATTTAGTTTATTTTGTTTATTTTATTTATTTGAGTTTATTATTTTATTTTTATTTAGGTATATTTTTAATTTTTATTTAGTTTAGTTTATTTATTTTAGGATTATTTATTTTAGTTTGGTTTCTTATTTTAGTTTATTTTTTTTTAGGTTTAGGTTTATTTTTAGTTGAGTTTTATTTTATTTTCTTTTCATGTTTATTTTTTTATTTTAGTTTAGGTTTTGGTTTTATTTTATTTTTTTTTAGGTTTTTTTAGGTTTTATTTTAGATTATTTTAGGTTTTATTTTTAGTTTAGGTTTAGGTTTATTTTAGTTTATTTAATTTTATTTAGTTTAGGTTTAGTTTAAGCATAGTTTATTTTATTTTAGGTTTAGGTTTTATTTATTTTAGTTTAGGTTTAAGTTTTTTTATTTTGTTTATTTTATTTTATTTTTTAAAGCTTTTTTAGTTTAGGTTTATTTTTTAGGTTTAGGTTTTTATTTAGTTCATATTTTATTTTATTTTAAGTTTATTTTTTTATGTTTAGTTTTTATTTTATTTATCTTTTTTTCTTAGATTTACTTTATTTTTTAGTTTAGTTTACATTTTTATTTATTTTATTTTAGTTTATTTTTACAATTTTATTTTATTTTATTTTTAGGTTTAGGTTTAGGTTTCAGTTTAGATTTTTATTTTATTTATTTTCTTATTTTATTTAGGTTTAGGTTTTCTTCTTTATTTTATTTTTAGGTTTTATTTTATTTAAGTTTAGGATTTTAGGTTTTGTTTTAGGTTTAGGGCTCAGGGTTATTTAGGTTTAGGGATTTAGGGTCAGCTTTAGGGTTTAGGGTTTTAGTGTTTAGGGTTTAGTTAGTTTAGACTGGGGTTTAAGGTTTTGATTTGTGATTTAGAGTTTAGGGTTTGTGGTTTAGGGTTAGTTTAGGTTTAGGGTTTAGGGTCAGGGTTAGTCAGGCCAGTCAGGGTTTAGGGTTTGGGGCTTAGCATTGGTTTAGGTTATAGGGTAGGCATGTTTTATGGTTTAGGGTTTAGGTTTGGTTTAGGATTTAGTTTTTTAAATTAAGCAAACCGGTTTTATTTAGTTTATTTTTTATTTATTTTAATTTATTTTATTTTTTATTTTTATTTAGGTTTATTT
Organism: Cymbidium sinense; assembly: GCA_021442155.1. Lineage (NCBI taxonomy): Eukaryota > Viridiplantae > Streptophyta > Magnoliopsida > Asparagales > Orchidaceae > Cymbidium > Cymbidium sinense. Next base: position 329,097,220 of record CM038214.1, on the reverse strand, counting down.
TTTATTTTTATTTAGTTTATTTTAGGTTTATTTATTTTAGTTAAGGTTTTTTATTTTAGTATAGTTTTTTTATTCAGGTTTAGGTTTATATTTATTTTTTAGTTTAATTTCATTTTTATTTTATTTTTTAGGTTTAGGTTTTATTTTTTATTATTAGGTTTAGGTTTTTATTTTCTATTTTTTAGGTTTAGGTTTTAGGTTTTCATTTTAGGTTCATTTATAGGTTTTATTTTTAGTTTAGGTATAGGTATTTTTTATTTATTTTATTTTTATTTTGTTTAGGGTTTATGTATAGTTTATTTTAGGTTTAAGTTTAGGTTTATTTTATTTTAATTTAGTTTATTTTAGTTTAGGTTTTGGTTTATTTTGGTTTAGGTTTTTTTTTTTTAGGGTTTAGGTTTTATTTTTTATTATTTTAAATTTATTTTTTATGTTTAGGTTTTCATTTAGTTTTTATTTTATTTTATTTTTTAGGTTTATTTTATTTATTTTACATTTAGTTTTTATTTTATTTAGTTTTTAATTTTTAGGTTTAATTTGTTTTTTTAGTTTAGTTTAGCTTTTTATTTATTTATTTGAGTTTAGTTTTAATTTATTTTATTTATTTTTTTATATTTTTAGTTTAGTTTTTATTTTAGTTTTATTTAGGTTTTTTAATATTTTTATGTTTATTTAGAGATTTGGTTTTAGGTTGGTAGGGTTTAGGAAGTTAGGGTTTAGGGCCCAGGGTTTAGGTGGGTTAAGTGGCCTGGGCCACATAGTTTTAGGGTTGTGGCCCAGGGCCCAGGTCAGTTTATAGGTTAGCTAGGTTTAGGGAAGGCCCAGTTTAGGTTTGTGGTTTAGGTTTAGTTTAGGTTTTGGGTCAGTTTAGAGGGTGGAAGATTTAGATTTAGGTTTAGGGTTTGGGTTTGGAGTAGGTAGGATCTAGGTTTGAGTGGTTAGAGAAGTAGGTTTAGTTTAGGGTTTAGGGTTTAGGTTTTAGGATTGTGGGTTGTGGTTTAGTCAAGAGCCTAGGGTTTAGTGTTACTTTTAGGGTTTAAGGTTTATTTAGGATTTTGTTTTTATTTTTTAAATTTTTTAATTTTTAATTTTTTTTAAATTAAGTAAAATGATAGTTTAGGTATTTAGTTTTTTTATATTTTAGTTTTTTATTTTATTTTATTTTTTATTTTATATTTAGTTTATTTATTTTAGTTTAGTTTTATTTTAGTTTATCTTTTAGGTTTTAGGTTTAGGTTTAGGTTTAGTTTTTTTAGTTTAGTTTTATTTATTTTTTTTTATTTTAGATTTAGGCTTTATTTTTTTATTTTTTAGGTTTAGGTTTTTTTTAAGTTTAGGTCTAGGTTTTAATTTAGGTTTTATTTTTTAGTTTAGGTTTAAGTTTATTTTTAGTTTATTTTATTTTATTTAGTTTAGGTTTAGTTTAGGTTTAGGTTTTATTTATTTCAATTTAGTTTATTTTAGTGTAGATTTAGGTTGATTTTATTTTTATTTTAGGTTTAGGTTTTTTTTAGTAGGGTTTATGTTTATCTTTTAATTTATTTTTATGTTTTTTTGTTTATTATTTTGGTTTAGGTTTTTATTTAGTTACATTTAGCAATGAAGACTTACTCTTAGGGATGACCGAGCACAACCGCCTCTTTACATTATAGTGGATGTTATCAGATACAGGCTATCTAGAGTTCTGGTTGACCCAAGTGCATCAGTCAACATTATTTGTCTAAGAACCCTTGCCTACTTGAGGATCAAAATCGCCAAATTCCAAAAAGAAAGGATGATGTTGAGAGGATCAATGAACAAGGTGAGAGGGCCTTGTGGTGTTTATTTTTGGATGTAGGGGGGGTACTTTTTGAGGTGATCAGGTGCAACATTGAGGTATGATGTACTATCTAAAAAGATTGAGGCATCACCCTACAATGGACCTACTCACATAATAAGGACTCATAAGGCAAGATGGGTCTTCGAATGTACCTGAGATTTTTCCCATACTTTACATGGATGAATAAAGTATGGTTTATATTAAACCAGGTTCTTAAGTTCCCTATAGAGGTAAGCCTTCATAGTAAATTATATCTTAGGAAATGAAATTTCCAAAAGAATATTCTCGATTAAAGTGAACAATTATCATCTCCAAATATTTCAAGGTTAGACTATCAAAGGATTTGTTGTATTTGGAAAATCAATTGGAAAAGTTCAAGGAGAAGACTAATTTTTGGAATCCAAATGAAATATGTAGGAAATGTTAATGATAATAGGAAGCTTCCTGAGCATTCCAATTTATCCTATGATTGGGCTTTATAATTTTGAAGTTGTGGAGAATTATATGTTTTGAGTTAAAAATTAATTAATTACTATGGCTTATTATCCACCAACACAAGGTTGTGGGTATGCCTAAGAGGTGAGGATCTATGCTGTGCAAGGAAATTGTTACCTCGGATCCTAAATTTTTAGCATGAGCTAAAAGCACGCATAAATCCAAGCGTAGGTGGACATAAGGGTTTACCTCCACAAGAGAGAATAAATTGTCTAACTTTTGACTTATATAATGCTTGGGTGGTGCTAACTCCTCATACGATTTTACAACCATGTTGTCCGGTCTTATGAATTGCAAGATAGCTAGGGTAGTTATTTAATTAGAAAGAGACTAAATTTCTAAACACACTCTCTAAGAGACTAACACATGAGTGGTATAAGCATATGACTTAATCTATAGATGCAAAATGTTTTCAAATTTTATTTCTTTTTAAACACATTATTTTGATAGAGGCTTTAGGATTTCTTATGCCTAAATGCATGATGAAATAGGTTATGGGTCAAATCAATTAGAAGAAGGTGTTCTCCACCACAAGGGATTCCCTCACAGGTCAAGCATTCCTTTATCTTGTAAGGATGGAAATCCTTCATATTCAAGAGAGAAAGAATATGCATGTATGATGTGAAACATACAACCATACAGCTAAGGGGTTGCTAAATATTTTAATTATCTTATTTATGTCTTAGGCTTATGATGAGGTTTTGAGTTGTTTACAATTTAGTTATGGTGATTAGTTGGTAGAAAAGTTATTTTTTATCCTAAGAGCTTAATCATATCCAAGCCACACATTAAAGCATCAATCATTTAAGAAACTATGAAAAGCATGTCATCTAATGCATAATGTAAGCATAACATCAACAATTATATAAACTATCATAAAATAATAAAAGGCAGTGCGTCGGTCGCCAAACAACTCAAGAGAGAAAAGATGGATAGGAGCTCTACCCTTACAACCAAATATGAAAGAATAATTATAATTAGAATTGAATTCTATGGGGTCTTCTTTCTTCATATCTTTATTTTGATTTGGTTCCTTTTTTTTTATTTGGATGGTGCTTGCAAAGGCATCACACAGATAAAGCCTTCTGGCCATTGCTCATCCGAATCCCCCATAACATTAATCCTACTTCATATTAAAAAAAATTACATTTATGTGGGAAAATTAAATCTAACTACACCTACAAAATAGAGGTTAGCTAAATATACATATAATCCCAAGCAGTTGTATTTATAATTTGGACTTAGCACCCTACACATGGGTAACTAAGCCCACCTATCCTAACTTGGATTATGCTTAAAGATTTAAGAAACTTGCAAAAAAAGCATTCACATTTATTTTTAAGCATCCCTTAAGCAAAATCCCCTATAGAAAATAAGATTAGGCTAATATTGGCCTATCACCAAGTCTACAAAGCATACACCCTAACATCCAATCAAAAATAATACATCATAAAACAAAATATACATCACGTCATACACCGTCCTAACTTAGAGCTGGAAGTGGTAACTTAATTCCAATGTTTGTATTAAGGCTTGTGTGGTAAGTCTTGTTAGGCATTAGTGTTGTATTTTCTAAGTGTAGAAGGATTCAATTTAACATGAAAGGTTGATTTCACTTGAAGTAGTTTAATTTATTTGAGAATTTTAATTTGTGTTTTCTTTTGTTTCATTTGATTACACTTAGCAACTAAGTGTTATAAAGAGAAGAAAAGAGGTATGCCCTCTTTCATCCCTACCTTAAGTCACTTTCTGAAGTATATTAATTTAAATTAATTCTCTTTATTGAATGGCTTATTAAATGATTTAATTAATCTAAGTTTAGCTTCACTTAAATAATCCTGAAAATGAAAGGCATCTTAAGATTAATTTAATTCAATTACTACCACATGGCACATATTAAATCATTTTTCCATCACATTTAACATGCATATGATTTAATCCTACGTGTATCTATACATGTAACATATTTTAGCACACTTAAATGATGAATGTATGTGTATGTTTAGAATTTATATTTTATTTGATTGAATTATCTAAACATATAAATTTAAAACTTTATCCAAATACTTTTACAAAAAGGACATAAGAATGAAATGAAATAAGCATGTATCTTTGTTAAACCAGGGAAGTGAGGTAATCAAATGACCTCCTTAGAGCTAGCTAAAGCCTCATATTCTCAGGATGTCTAGACTTTATGCCCATTTGCATTCAAACATATGTAAATTCGTATACATGAACATAGGAAGTAAGCTCCAAACCATATGGCTAATTAATTCAACAACTTAGTCAATTATGAATGCATGCAATTTTAATGTAAATGGGATTTTCATTCACTAATCACATTTACATATACATGTACAAAGATATAGGCAAGTATGAGTCATTGTTAAACTAAAAGTAAGGTAATCAAATGACCTCCTTACTAACTAAAAGCCTATTCGGGATGTCAGACTATATACATGTTTTCTTAAACACACATGTATGTATACATAAATGAGGGAAAGAAAACCATGTGTATTTTTTTTATTGAATCATTTATATATATGAATTAAAGCTCTCCAAATTTTAATGTTGAAATACATAAGAATGAAATCAAATATGCGTGCCATTGTTAAAAACCAGTGAGGTAATCAAATGAATTCCTTGGGGCTAGCTAAAGCCTCATGTTAGGGTTGTCCAAACTATATACCCATTACCATTCAATCTTATATAAATCAACAAATGAATAGAGGAAAGACAGATCAACATTCATGCACTTAAGATATAAGCACATGCATTTCTTATGTATTTATAACTAGCATCATAACACATATTATTATTCATTTATAAGCTTTTGATAAATACATTTGGTTTTAATAGTGATAAAAGTCATGCATATATTAAATCAAATCAACACATAAAAGAAATCCATTATCTTTTACTTGATTTTGAAAAGATGGATGCATGAATTCAAATGACATACCAAATTTAACATGATTGGAAAGAGTACAATCAAATATTGGCATGTGACTCATTCAACCAAATTAGTTCTTAAGGACATTCAAATCAAATAAAATTATTTAAAGTAAACCAATGCTTCTTTATTAATTAAGTTTTGGATATGATTTGATTTAAAGAGGAGAAGAGAAATCATCACTTGTTGTTTTAAACCCATTCCCACATTAGTGATTTGATTTAATTTAAGGAAATGTAGTTAAGTTGATTTTATGGGTTAACTTGAACCCTTAATTAGATGAATTAATTACCCTTACTTATGTCACCTTAAAGTAATTAACTAAATAGTTATGAGCCAACATGATATGCATGGAAATTAAACTTGTAATGAACTTAGGAAATAAAAGGGGCCTGCAATTGGCTCATGATTAATAGTTAATTAGATTAAGAGACTTAATTAATTAATCTTATGGTTTTCCCACACATATGGACTAACCATAATTTCATTAAACAACTTTAGGTTATTAAACACCTAAAGATGTACCCCATGATTTAATTAGTAAGGTCTGATGTGATTATGATTTCAATTTGATTAAGTGATTTAATTAATTAGTTAAATCTTAATTAATTTTATTTTAAAAAAGGGTGAAATGAACTTAGGTAAATGGGTCCCAACCTATGTCCATGGAGTTGGGTCATGTGGCTTAGGGTTGGATTTTGATTTGGTTTAATTTAGTTTTGATGATTTAAATGAATATTTCATTTAATTTTGTGAAGATTATTGAAAATATGATTGATTTGGCTAAGTCCATGGCATAGGTCATACGGCTTAGGATGGGTTTTTATTTAATTTGATTTATTTTTGATCATTTGACTGTAGATTTGATTTATCTTTAGAAAGACGATTGAATAAATAAACTAATTATGAGGAAATCAAATTATTTTGGATTGATTTGGATTAAGATTTGGCTAAGTCCATGGGATAGGTCATATGACTTAGGAAGGGTTTCAAGTTTGGATTTGATCATGGGCTTCAATCATTTGGTTTTGTAATTTGGGTTTGGATTTGGATTTGAATTTGATGTTTAAATTAAACTTGAGGTTTGGTTTGAGAAGGTGAACATGGATTGGATTTGGGTTGTAGGGTAGGTGGCTTATCCTAATCTCTTAGCCATAACCTAATCCTATGGTTAACCCTTCTAAGTCTTTAGGCTTAGGTTAAGTGTTTACCTAATTATTAGAAGTGTCTTATGACTAGGGAAGTATTAGTGTCTAGAAGACTCCTAAGTCTAAGATGGGAAGATTGAATCCGCACTCCAAAAGTGAGGTCAACAGGCCTTAGGCTCCATAGTGTTTCCCTTGGAGATAGATGATTGGAAGACTGAAGCTAAGTTTCACATTATATACTTGGATACATCTTTCAATTCTTTGCTTAGGTGACCATGGATACATGAGAACAACATAGTTTCATCCCCTCCACATGAGTGTATGAAGTTCATGTGAGAGGTTGGATTTTCTATTGTGTCAAAGGAGATCTCAAGCCATTTATAGTTCATGAGGTCGGCATATATGAGGATGTAGCTTATTATCTCCCTTAAAATCAACAAATCTATTTTTGTGAACTTTAAAGTTTAAAATAGAAAAGGAAAAGAAGAGGAGAAAATAAAGAAAAGGAAAAGAAAAGAAAATTAAAGGGGAGAAAATAGACTTGGAGGAGGAAGTGGAGCTAACATTAGATTCCACTCAAAGTTTAGTTACTCCATTGAACATATGTGTAGATGACTTGACCTCCACCGGAAATGAAGAGGCTAGTTGGGATCTAGGGTGGAAAACCTCCTTATTGGGCAAAGATATGTCCTAGCTACTAGGAGTACACCTACTGTTCATATATACTTAGAATCTAGTTCATTGGATGAGTCTTATATGGTTAGCACACCAGCAAGCTCTTCTTAATAGTAGATTCCTTTGGAGGTGACACTTGAGCCAGATAACAATCCTAAGCAAAGCATAAGTGTCTCAAGTCTATATGTGAAATAGTTAGGTATCAATTGGGAACCTTAGATCTAACCCCACTTTTTTCTCAAAAAGCTGAGGGTTTGATAGATTTTATTTACTTTATTTAGTTTATTTTTTATTTATTTTAGTTAATTATATTTTTTATTTTTATTCAGGTTTATTTTTTTATTTAGGTTTATTTATTTTAGGTTTATTTATTATAATTTAGGTTTTTATTTTAGTTTATTTTTTAGGTTTAGGTTTAGGTTTAAGTTTATTTTTTAGTTGAGTTTGAATTTTATTTTATTTTTTAGGCTTAGGTTTTATTTTTTATTTTTAGGTTTAGGTTTAGGTTTTTATTTTATTTTTTAGGTTTAGGTTTTAGATTTTTATTTTAGGTTTATTTTTAGGTTTTATTTTCTAATTTAGGTTTAGGTTTTATTTATTTTAGTTTAGGTTTAGGTTTATTTTATTTATTTTATTTTTATTTTAGGTTTAGGTTTTTTTTTATTTTAGGGTTTAGGTTTTTTTTTAGTTTAGGGTTTAGGTTTTTTTTATTTATTTTTAGGTTTTATTTTAAGGTTTATTTTTTAGGTTTAGGTTTTCATTTAATATTTATTTTATTTTATTTTAGGTTTATTTTAATTTTATTTTATGTTTAGTTTTTATTTTATTAAGGTTTTTTATTCTTAGGTTTATTTTATTTTTTTTAGTTTAGTTTATGTTTTTATTTATTTTAGTTTAGTTTATTTATATTTTTAATTTTATTTTATGTTTTGTCTTAGGTTTAGGTTTTAGTTTAGGTATTTATTTTATTTTAATTTTTTAATTTATTTAAGTATTGGTTTTTTTATTTATTTTATTTTTAGGTTTTGTTTAGTTTAGGTTTTTAGGGTTTAGGGTTTAGGATTTAGGATTTAGGGTTTAGTGTTTAGGGTTTTAAGTTTTAAGGTTTATGGTTGAAGTTTAGGGTTTATGGTTTAGGGTTTTTATGGTTTAGGGTTTAGGGTTTAGAGTTAATTTAGGGTTTAAGGTTTAGGGTTCTGGGACTTTTAGAGTTTAGGGTTTAGGGTTTATGGTTTTAAAATTAAGTTAGAGGTAGGTTTAGGTTTATCTAGTTTATTTTTATTATTATTTTATTTATTTTAGTTTATTTTATTTCTTATTTTTATATAAATTTATTTTTTATTTTTATTTTGTTTTGTTTATTTATTTTAGTTTAGGTTTTTTATTTTAGTTTATTTTTTAGTTTTAGGTTTAGTTTATGTTTATTTTTTAGTTTAGTTTTAATTTTATTTTATTTTTTAGGTTTAAGTTTTTATTTTTTATTTTTATGTTTAGGTTTTAGGTTTTTATTTTAGGTTTACTTTTAGGTTTTATTTTAGTTTAGTTTTAGGTTTATTTTTAGTTTATTTTATTTTATTTAGTTTAGGTTTAGGTTTATGTTTAGTTTATTTTAAGTTTAGGTTTAGGTTTTATTTATTTTAGTTTAGTTTATTTTAGTTTAGGTTTATGTTTCTTTTATTTTGTTTATTTTAGGTTTAGTTTATTTTTTATTTTTAGTTTAGGGTTTAGGTTTTATTTTTTAATTATTTTAGGTTTAGATTTTAATTTATTTTTTATTTTATTTTATTTTGGTTTACTTTATTTTTATTTTGATTAGTTTTTATTTTATTTAGGTTTTTTTATTTTAGGTTAATTTTATTTTAGTTTAGTATAGGTTTTATTTATTTTATTTTATTTTAGTTTTTTTATTTTTATTTTCTTTTTTATTTTTTGGTTTAGGTTTAGGTTTTAGTTTTGGTTTTTATTTTATTTTTTTATTTTATTTAGTTTAGGTTTTTTTATTTATTTTATTTTTAGGTTATATTTAGTTTAGGTTTAGGTTTTTAGGTTTTTAGTGTTTAGGGTTTAGTGTTTAGGGTTTAGGGTTTAGGGTTGTAGGTTTTAGGATTTAAGGTTTATGTTTTAGCATTTAGGATTTTTAGGGTTTAAGGTTTAGGATTTAGGGTTCAAGTATTAGTTTAGGGTTTAGGATTTTTAATTTTTTTTTAACAGAAAATAAATTCAGATTCAACAATTCATCTTTTTAATTTCATCAACCAAGTAACAAACGAAGGAAGTAATGTAATCTAATGACCTCCTTGGGGCTTGTTAAAGCCTCGTATTCCTGGAATGCCCAGACTATATACCTATTACCATTCAATCTTATATAAATCAACACTTCAATAGAGGAAAGAGAACTTAACATTCATACACTTAAGCTATAAGCACATGCATTTCTTATGTATTAATAACAAACATCATAACACATATTATTATTCATTTATAAGCTTTTGAAAAATATATTTTGATTTAATAGTGATAATAGCCACTTATATATTAAATTAAATCAACACATGCAAGTTTACATAAAGGAAATCCATTTTATTTTACTTTATTTTGAAAGAATCGATGCATGAATTCAAATGACATACCAAATTTAACATGATTGAAAAGAGGACAATCAAATATAAACATGTTATTCATTCAACCAAACTAGTTCATAGAGATAATCAAATCAAATAAGATTATTTAATGCTAACCAAAGCTTTTTTATTAATTAATTTTGGATTTGATCTGATCTAAGGAGGAGAAGAGAAATCATCACTTGTTGTTTTAAACTGATTCCCACATTACTGATTTGATTTAATTGAAGGAAATGTAATTAAGTTGATTTTATGGGTTAATTAAGTTGAACCCTTAATTAGATGAATTAATTACCCTTATCTACATCAACTTAAAGTAATTAACTAAATAATTATGAGCCAACTTGATATGCATGGAAAATAAACTTACAATGTTCCTAGAAAATAAAAGGGGCCTAATTCAATTGGCTCATGATTAATAGTTAATTAGATTAAGGGACATAATTAATTACTCTTATGGTTTTCCCACACATGTAGACTAACCATAATTTCATTAAACTCTTTTAGGTTATTAAACAACTAAAGATCTACCCCATGATTTAATTAATTAAGGTCTAATGTGATTATGATTTCAATTTTATTAAGTGATTTAATAAATTAGTTAAATCTTAATTAAATTCATTATAAAAAGGGTGAAATGAACTTAAGGAAAGGGGTCCCAACCCTTTTCCTTAGTGCACTTAATCTTGAATAATAATTAATAAACTTAATTAACCAATTTATTACTATTCATGGGATTAATTAATCAATAATTAACTTAAAGAGTAGTTAAGGTTTAATTAGTTAGTTTTCTAAAGTGAACAATAAATCCCAAGAAAATCATAGGAGGCAAAGGTCATCCCATTAAATTAACCCACAAAATTTGGAATTAATTTCTCAAGTAATTAAAAAGTAATTAAGCTAATTAATTTTATAATTAAACCTTAATTAAATCTTAATTACTATTCAAAATTAGTTAAGATCATTTTTAATTAATTCTCCTCTGAAATACTTTAAAATGAGCATTTATTTGCATTTTTTTTATTTCTCTATGATTTTTTATGATTTTAGAAGTTCCGATCATTAAAAATGATTAATTAAACCTAATTAAAGCCTAATCTTGTTGGCACATGGCGCTTTACCTGGCTACTTAAAACTTATCCTACCCTACTATAGATGCGCTTTCATCCATCGTCCGATCTAAGATCGGGCACGATTCCAAATTTGGATTACATCGATCTAGCGTATCTAATCATGACCGTCCATTTCGATAACATGGAACGGACGGTGCATGATCTAACATCACTCGAGTGAGGGAGAATGGAGTCCATTGCTCAGTTGATCTGAGCTTACCCGAGCTTAGATCAAATCTAAAAGAATCCCACACCTTCACGACATCGATCGGAGGGGATCCAACGGTCAAGATCACATGAGAAGCAAGTTTTCTTCAAAAGCTTGTTGACCTCACTTTTGGAGTGAGCTCTTAACCTCCTCTTCTTAGACTTAGGACTCTTAGACATGAAGAACTCCTTAAGTAAGACACTTCTAGGATTAGTGAATACCAACTAAGCCTAGAGACTTAGAAGGGTTAATCATAAGAATAGGCTATGCCTTGGGTTTAAGAATTTACCTATCCCATAGCCTAAACCCAATCTAGATACACTTTATCAAATCAAACCTCATTCTCAAATCAAATCTCAATTCTCAAATTCAAATTCCAAATCCAATTTTAAAATTTGACTCCAAATGATTGAAACCCAAAATCAAATTCAAATCTTTAAATCCTTTCCTAAGCCAAATGAACCATATTCATAAGCTTAGCCAAAACTTCCCTTAAATCAAATCAAACTCAATTGATCTCTTTATAAATCAATTTTTTTCCTTCATTTATATTCACAAATATAATTGAAATCCAAATTCAAATGAGCTATATCAAAATCAAATCAAACTCATCTAAGCCCTTTAAGCCAATTCTTTGAACTTAGCTAAATTCTATCCAAATCAAGTCAAAAACAATGAATTTTCTCTTGAATTAATCATTCATTTAATTATCTACCCAAATATAAATGAAACCTACAACCATCAAATCAAATCAAACCAACCCAAGTCAAACTCAACTTAGCCCTTTGACTTTTTCAAATGAGCCAAAATCCCTTAGACTCCAAATTGATTACCATTGAACTTATATTTAAATCTAGGGCTCATATATAAGTTCAACTAAATTCAAATCAAACCAAAACCAAACTAATTGACTCACTTAGGTGCACTTGACCTAAAGTGAGCTAAAGGACCCATTTGAGCTAATTTCTAATCCAACCCAAATTGGATTGAACCAAGCTCACCAAAATCTTACACCATGATTGATGATCACCCTAGGATGATCAATTGCAATCAATTGGGCCAAAGCCCAATTGGCCATTTGATCCAAATTATTTGTCCTAAAGAACCAAATCGGGTCAAATCATGATCTAACCCAAATTGACTACAACCAAGGGTCAAGTTCATTCCAAATTGATTGAACTTAAAGCCATAATTAAACCCAATTTGATCAATCGAGCCTAATTGGGTCAACTTGACTCAACTAGCCCAAATTGGCCTAAAGGGTCAATTTGGCCTAAATCAAAATTAAATCAAAATTAATTCAAACCAAATATCACATTCATCTTCAATTAGTCAATTGAACATGAATCAACCCATAACCCAAGCTAATTTGGTCGATTTTGGTCAAATGGGTCAATTTGGCCCAAAATGACCTGTATGATCCAAATTGGGTCAAATCCCTTGAAACTAAGCCAAAACCAATTGGGGGCTGATCAAATCCAACCCAAACCCACTTGGGATCAGCCCAAAATAAACCCAACCCATTTTAAATACCTCATGAATCCGCCCCCACATAGGATTCCACCTAACCTCATTTAATTCCCCCATCACATGCACTTAACCCCCCATCACATGTCTCCAATATTTCAATTGATTAAATCTGATCATATGATAGCAAGAGAGGACTTTGGAACAAAAATCCAAAGTCCTCAATCAATCTTGCATCCATCCCAACCACCCCAACTAGATGGCAATCAATTTGGAGCGAAAAAATTTAAAAATATTTTGAATTTTTGGCAATTATAAAAAGAGGGGGAGATGAAGCTTGAGATCTCTTCCTCCCACCACTATTCAGCTCCCAAAAACTCCCCAAAGTAAAAGGGAACCCATCCCCCACTTCATTTAGCCACATTGAGCTCAAATAATATAAGAATTTGCTCTTCCGGTGAGGCAATAGTAAACATCAGAGAAGGAGGCATTATGAAGAGAAGCAAGGGCTAAAGATTACTCTGAAGCTTCCTCACACACATAAGATTTCCCTTGGATCTTCACCGTGGCCAAAAATTATCCCCGGTGAAGTAACTTTCATCAAACCGTAGCCGGCCTAAGGATTTTGCATATTTTGTATTAAATTTCTCACAATTCTAGGAATTTCCTTTAGAAAATACAGCACTTTTATTTTAAATCATCCCAAATAGGAAATAGAATTTTTTTGGTGCGAATTGGCATGAAAATGGGTCCATTTGGGCAAGTTTTGGATTAGAAACTTTTATTTTTTTCAAAATACCCTTGTTCACCGGCTCACATCCGCCGTCGATCCGCATTGATCGGATGGCTCGGATCGCATGTTATCATAATGCCGATCGGATCACGGCCTCTTGATCGGAGATAGACCTAGATCTATGATCGGATGGTCGAAGAAAGCGTCCTTATCTTTCCCCAATATATATATATATATATATATATATATATATATATATATATAATTTTAATAAAAAAATAATAATAATAATTTAAATCATCTGAAACTTTGAAAATTTATAGAAAATAAAATACTTAACCAAAAATTGCAAGCAAGTCCTCGTTGGATTAAATCATTTGAGAGAATCCAACAAAAAATATAATTTATGAGTATTATGAGTGTAATTTATGTTTTAGTGAAAACCATATTTCATTTTTTTCAAAATACCTCAAAAATCTTGTTCTTCATCGTAAATTAATTGGATGGCTCAATTTAATATATCACTATATAATCCTATTCTCTTGATGATCTAATCTAGATCCATCTGATCGGATGGTAAGAAAGAAATTATATCTTTAATCAGATATATATAGATATATATATAATTTTAATAAAAAAAATAATAATAATAATTTAAATCATCTGAAACTTTGAAAATTCATTGAAAATAAAATACTTAATCAAAAATTACAAGCAAGTCCTCGTTGGATTCGTCTATTCGAGAGGAATCCAACAAACCCAAAATACTCATAATTTACTAAGTATTATGAGTGTAATTTATGTTTTAGTGAAAACCATATTTCTTTAATTAAGCCAAAAATATAAGGCAAATTAAGTTGAGATTTTCAGATATTAAAACTAATGTTGAAATACACCTGCAATAAAAAGTTCAAGTTAAAAAAACTTTTGGATTGGGAGAAATTAAAATTTTAAATTCAGATTATCAATTTTAATAAAAGAAATTAAATAAAATTTCAGAAATTTACAAAAATCTTCAAGATGACCTGAATTAGTTCAATTGACATCTAGGACTCTTAATAAAAATGATTTGATATTCTGAATCTTAAGAAACCCAAATAAACACTTAAGATTAAGTTTAAACAATTAAAAGTTATTTAAAATATAATCAAAATAACTCAAATATTAAATCAAAAATCAAAAATCGAATAGCATTCATTAAATCATTAATCAAACGTTAAATCAAAAAATATTATCTTTAAAGGAGATTAATTAAATATGATTAAATCTATTTAAGTTAATAAAACTCAATTAAATGATTAAATCTTAAATCAAACTCAAAATCAACAAACTTAGAAAACTTTAATAATTTGATACTAATTTAAACTAAATAAAATTAAAAGCAAACTTAATTAATCTATGATTAAATCACATCCATTTGGAATGAGATAATTAAATAACCATTGAATATTTCAACCTAATAACTAAATTGAACATGTAATGAAATCAAACAAACATAATAAATAAATCAAATCAAGTAAAACTCTAATCATAAATAATTAAACTCAATTAGTCAAACATTTAATTAATGAAAATTTAATAAATTAATCCATCATCTTAATTAATCAATTTAATTTAAATAAGTTACATTAAAGCTAACTCTAAAGATTAAGCTTAAATCAAACTAATTAAATTTAATAATCACCCTCAAATAAACTAATTAAAATTAATTACATTAATCATATTAAACTAAACTTAATCAAACATAATTTAGATGCAATTAAATTCAAACATAAATTAAACCTAAATTATTAAGTCATTGATCTTTAATTAAACAAACCTTAAATTAATCTAATTACCCTTAATCAAACTTAATTAGTCAAAAATTAATAATGAAAATTTAATGAATTAATCCATCATCTTAATTAATCAAATTAATTTAAATAAGTCACATTAAAGCTAACTAAATTAAGCTTAAATCAAACCCATAATTAAATTTAATAATCACACCTTAAATAGACTAATTAAGTTAATTAAATTAATCATATGAAACTAAACTTAATCAAACATAAAGATGCAATTAAAAAACTAATCAAAACTTAAATTAAACCTAAATCATTAAGTCATTAATCTCTAATCAAATAAACCTTTAATTAATCTAATAATTTTTAATTGACCTTAATCAAACTTAATTAATCAACATCTAATTAATGCAAACTTAATAAATTAATCCATTATCTTAATAAACTAAATTTAACTTTATAAATCAGTTAAAGTTAATTCAAATTAAATACTTAATTAATCTACTAATTAATTTAATCACACTATTAAATAAATTAAGTAAATTACATTAATCATATTAAACTTAAGCTTAATCAAACATAAAAATGCAATTATGATAATCAAATTCTAATTTAAACTTCAATCATTAATTCATCAATTACATCATTAACTCAAATAAACATGAAATCAAATTAAAAGTTAAACAAATCTTTATTTAATTTAATCATACCTCTTAAACAAACTAATTAAGGTAATCAAATTAATTACATTAAACTTAATTAATCAAAATGCAATTAAATATTAATCAAAACATAAATTAAACCTAAACCATTAAGTCATTAATTACATCATTTGTCTAAACAAATATGAAACTAAATTAAAAAATTAAACAAACCTTTATAATTAACATAAATACACTTATTAATTAAACAAACCACATAATCACATTGAACCTAAGCAAACCAATTGACCAAAAAAGCTAACTAAATTAAATTGAATCAAATTAAGTTAAATCAAGAAAGATTCTCATCAATTTAAT
Organism: Cymbidium sinense; assembly: GCA_021442155.1. NCBI lineage: Eukaryota > Viridiplantae > Streptophyta > Magnoliopsida > Asparagales > Orchidaceae > Cymbidium > Cymbidium sinense. Next base: position 329,081,189 of record CM038214.1, on the reverse strand, counting down.
ATAGAATCAAATCAAATCTCATTCAACCTTAAATAAAATAACTAATTAACTATCCAATATATGAAATCAAAATGCAAACCAAACTTTGATGAACATGACAAGGATGTGATTAAAAATAAAATCCCAATTACAAAGAATCAAACCCAATTAGAATAAAAAATAAAATCTTAATTAATCTAATTTGATCAAACTACAAATAAATGAACCAAAATCAAATTAAATAAACATAAAGTTAAATCACATAACCATGATCAAAGAAAATAATTAAATATTTAAAAGGATATTGAATTATCAAGATTCAATTAAATCAAAACACTTAATCTAAAATTAATCAACCAAAAGCACATGAACTTAAACAAACTTAAACTCCATTAGACATTAAGGATATTGAATTATCAAGATGCAATTAAACTAAAACATCTAATCCAAAAAATCAATTAATAAAATACTTAAATAAATTCAAATTCTAAATTCTAAATCAAATCAAATAAATCGAATCAAATGAATTACACAAATTCAAATGGGCTAATCAAGATACTTAAGGACTTTAGTTAGATTCCTTAAGAATTAGGATATAGAATAGGGTGAGTCCTATCTACATATGGAATTCATCCTACTCTTCATTCTTGAGAACCTAAGTATCATTTCAACCAAATAAAACTGAAATAAAAATGAAAAGAAAATCATTAAGTCATTTAAATTGAGATCACCCAAAGGTAAAATTTAAATTCAAACTTCAAATTGGAACTTAAACTAAAGAAGCCTAGTAAAGTCTTGCTACATAAGCCTTAAGGACACATTAGAATACTAAGTCACTACTTCTAGTGCTAAGTTAGGGCATTGTATGTATGATGTTGTGTTTTGTTTTGTGATGTAATGTTTTAGGGATGTTAGGGTGTATGTTTAGGCTGGATGCTAGGCCATTATTAGCCTAATCAAATTTTTTTGCGGTTGTGCTCAAAGGGGCTATAGTAAAAATATAAATTCTTTTTTGTTGTGGGTTGCTTAGCCCTAAGTGTAACACATGTTGTTAGGATAGGTGGCTTAGTTACCCATGTGTGGTGCTAATTCAAATTATTCATATAACTTGGGTTGTATGGTGTGTTTAGCTAACATTTGTTTTGCGGTGTAGCTAGATTTACTTTTCTATTTTGATGTAATTTTGCATTAGGAATTAGGATTAGTGCTATGGGGATTAGGATGAGCGGTGGCAAGGCAGTCCCTAGGGTGCCACAGTGATGCCTTTGGAACAAATCAAATCAAAAGAAAGAGAATGAAGAAATGAAGAAAAGAAGACCCCCCATAGCATATATATTATTTTTGTAATCCGGGCTGTATAATGGTAGAGCTCGACTACCCACCTTTTCTTTTCTCTTTTCAGGGTGTATGGCAGAATCCGACCACATTGGCATTTTATTCTTTTACGGTAGTCTATAAAATTATTTGATGTTGTGTTTAGATTGCGCATTAGAACATTATGCTTTTCATAGTTTCTTTATGATTGATGCCTGAATGTGTGGCCTGGATGCGGCAGGCTCTTAGAATAAAATTAATTTTTCTACCCCAATTAACAACTCATAACTAAAATTTTAAAATAATTCATAACCTCACATAAAAGCCTAAGAATTAAATCTAGATAATAAAATTTTTAGTAACCCCTTAGCTGGATGGATGAATGTATAATATCATGCATGTCATATTCTTTCACTCTTGTTAAGAGGGGGCTTCCATCCTTGCCAGAGAATCAAGGCTTAACCTCTGAGAGCCTTTTATGGAAGACACCCCTTTCTCTCTTGATTTGGCCCATAATCAAATTCTCATGCATTTAGCCATACAAAATCCCACAGCCTGTGTCAAAATAAAAAGTTCAAAAGAATCAAATAAATTTGATAAAATTTACATTAGATTAAGTCATGAATTCATACCGCTCATGCTCTAGTCTCTTAGGGAGTGAGTCTAAGGACTTAGTTTCCTTTCTAAATGAACAACAGCCTAGCCATCTTGCAAAGCATAAGACTTGCCTACATGGATTTAAAGCATAAGAGGAGTTAGCTGGCTGCCACTCCAGGCGGTAATAAGTCCAATAGTCGGGTGGTTTATTCTCTCTTATGGAGGTAAACCATATACCCATTTTGGCCTTAGATTTAGGTTGTGCCTTTGTTTTGTACCAAGGCTCCTTAGTTTAGGAATCTGAGGTAGCTATTTCCTTCGAGCTACAAGCATAAATCCTCACCTCTTAGGCATTTCCACATTCTTATGTTGTGGAATTATAAGCCCTAGCAATCTAATAAAATGTCAACTCAAAAAATTAACTTTCTTCAATTTTAAAAATATAAAGCCCAATTATATGGTAGATTGGAATGCTTACTAGGCTTCCTAGTATCATCAGCATTTCCTACTTTCTCCCTTTGGATTCTAAAAATAAGCCTTCTCCTTTATCTATCCCATATGATTTCCTAAAATAGCCAATCATTTTATAGTCTTAACCTTGAAATCTTTAGAGATCCTAATTGTCTACTTTAATCGAGAGTATTCTTAAGGAATTCCCATTCCTTAGGATGTAATTAACTATGGGGGCTTGCCTCCATAGGGAACTTAATGAACTTAGCTTAAAATAAACCCTACTTTACCTTTCCATGTAAAGTAGGGGAAAGATCTCTGGTATATTCGAAGACCCATCATGCCTTAGGAGTCCTTATTAGGTGATTAGGTCCATTATAGGGTGGTGATTTCTATATTTTGAGGTAGTACATCATTCCTTAATGTTGTACCCGATCACTTCAATAAGTACCCCCTATGATCTGTGTGGTGTCCCACACCCTGAAAATAAACACCACAGATTTTTCTGGTGACTCTGCTGGGAAAAGGTTCCTCTCTCCATCTTTAGTAGAAAATTATTGTCTCCAAGCATCGATAGTGGACTTATGTTTTATATAGGCCTGAGACTATCATTCTTTCCGTTGGCACTTAGCTTATTTCATCCTTAAGCAAAGCTCGCCAACATCCTTTAGGTTTTAGGACCTCACTCCGTGTAGGTCTTAAAATCCCTATTGGGTTCCCCCAATAGGTGAAAATTAAAATTAATCAAATAGAGGAGATGACCAAAATTAAAAATCTCTTCACCATTCTGATGGTGAGGCAAGGTTCATCCCATGAACAATAAGAGAATAAAACTCTTCTACAAAATAACATGTCTTTCCAAAAGCACTTTTCCAAAATCCACATAATAAGGGATGTACACAAAAGTTTATAAGAAATTTTCACAAAACACATATAACCAAACCTTGTTTAACAAATCTGATGATTGTTACAAGGAGGTTCTTAAAAAAAAATCAAAATTAAAATCAATAATTTCTAATTTTCAAAAGCACATTTTCTTTGGAAATGGCTATCCCCGTCCCACACACTCAAATTCGTTGGATGGAGATTCTATTTTCAAATAAAACCACGATATAAAAAATTGAAACTCCACTTAGTATACTTCACATGTGCTAGAGTTGAAGTTTCCCCTCTTTTCAAAAAGCAATAAACCATCCACACACAAAAGAGAAGTAAAGACATATTTAAACCCCACGACATAACCAATTTGTCAAATGGGAGTTCCCCTTTGGAGAAGGTAGAGCAAATTGAATTCTATTTGCATTTGTCGATAAATTCCTTCATGCCAAAGTCTTGAACTTCAAAACACATTGGGAGCTCATTTGACATGCCCAAGAATATCGATTGAGAACTCTCTTTTTGAAAATCATAAGTACAAAGTGAACTCCATTTAACATACCTAAGTCTATTAAATAAGTTCATTTTGTTTCAAAAAAATCATAAACACATTTGACTTTCACTTAACATACTAAATTTGTTAAGTGAGAGTTTCATCTTCAAAAAAAAAAAAAAATCATAAACACATTTGACTTTCACTTAACATACCAAATTTGTTAAGTGAGTGTTTTATTTTCAAAATCACAATCACATTTGACATTTAATTAACATACCAAATTTTTTAAGTGAGAGTTTTATCTTCAAAAATTATAAACACATTTAACTTTCACTTAACATATCAAATTTGCTAAGTGAGAGTTTCATTTCAAAATCATAATCACATTTGACTTTAACTTAACATACCAAATTTGTTAAGTGAGTGTTTCCATCTTCAAAAAAAAAATCATAAACACATTTGATTTCCACTTAATATATCAAATTTGTTAAGCGAGAGTTCCATTTTCAAAATATAAACACATTGGACTCTCACATAGCATACTAAATTTGTTAAGTGAGAGTTTCATTTTCAAAACTCATAAACACATTGTACTTTCCCCTTACATACCAAATTTGTTAAGTGAGAGTTTCATGTTAAAAATAAATAAAAAAAATAAAAAGAATAATAATAATAATAATCATAAACACATTTGACTTTCACTTAACATACCAAATTTGTTAAGTGAGAGTTTCATTTTCAAAAATCAGAAATATGCTAGGGTTTCACTCAGCATACCAACTTTGGTAAGTGAAAGTTTCATCTTCAAAAAAAAAAAAAATCATAAACACATTTGGCTTTCACTTAACATGCCAAATTTGTTAAGTGAGGGTCTCTTTTCAATGCACATTTGATCCATATTTTAACATACTGAATTTTTTAAGTAAGGATCCAATTTTTCATGTCAAACCACACTTGAACTTAACATACCAAATTTGTTAAGTGAGTCTCATTCTCAAAGAAAAAAAAACATATCTCAAAAAATTTGGGGCTTTCATTAACATATCAAACTTGTTAAGTATGACTCCCAACTTCAAAGAAAAGCAAATTTATCTCACGATCACATTTAACTTTCACTTAACATACCAAATTTTTTAAGTGGAAGCCTCATCACCAAACAAATCGGACACATGTGGCCTACTTAACATACCAAATTTGTTACGTAGGAAGCCCCATTCTCAAATCAAAATATCACACAATCAAATTTTCACAAGCAAAAATATTTCAAACACACAATCACAACCTCTTCTTAGCATACCCAAATTTTCTAAGTAGAGGTCTTTCAAACTATCAATATTTTCAAACAAGATGCACAAAACACAAATATCTCCAAGAAAATCTCTCCTTAAATTTTAGAACCCCACCCAACATACCTAAATATGTTGAGTATGGGTTTTAAATCAAAATCAAATGGCAAAGACTCTCCTCAATATCCAAAATCTCTCTAAAATTTTGATGGATCAAGCTAGTCTCTCTACCACTGGCTCCACTGAGGTCATCTGCTTTGGCCGTGGTTTTGAGGGAGTGAGGATTTCTTGCGAGGGGACAGCCCTCACCATAATTAACAAGGAGGAGGTGGCGGGGCAGACGCCACTCATTTGATTCGATATGCCATTTGATTTTGAGTTTCCTCTACTAAAGAAGGCCACTTGTTATTCTGCTACTGCATCGGTTTACGTGCAGTCATTCTAGCCTAGGTCTCAGTTACTCTACACTACCCCTCCTTAGATTCCCCAAAAGGGAATATTGTCTTACTTTATAAAATAGTCTCCTCCACATTCGAGGTGGGTGCTAGCTCTCGCTCTGACATACCTACACATTCACAGTGCCATTATAAGAACTGCAAGATCAAGCGACATCACAAGAGGGCAGAGAGAGAGAGATGGATGTCACTTCCCATGTGGCTAAGGAGGGATCTCCCTGTGAGACCTCTCCACATTTGAGTGGTAGTAGGTTTCACCCCCTCTCAGCCTCAGATGGAGAGGAGGACTACAGGAGGATTGCTGCACTACCTCCACCACCAGCATATTTTAGCACACCGGCTAGGGAGCATAGGAAGCCCTATGCCGGGCTCAGGACAGTCTTATGCCAGGTTGGCCGAGCCTACGGACGCTCAGAGTCTGGTATAGTTTTTGATCTGAGGATAGTTATCCCTAGGAGAGTCAGAAGTTTGATCCAGAGGGAGAGAGCCTTGGAGGCTCAAGCATCAGCTCAGACGAGTAGGAGGGAATGATAGAGGTTTGTCAGGCAGTCGATAGCCTCTGCTCTGATGGATTTTCCCGATCATCGCCCTACCAGGGTCGATCGTTCAGACAGCATCATCCTTACCAGTGCTACTCATCATAGGAGGAGTAGGCCTATAGTCGAGCGACAGTCGGTGCTACCTCCGCACCGCTCCACTCACTGCCCACCATCGCCTATCCAACTCATGGCATCCCCCATTCTGACCAAGATCCAGAAGCCCCCATCAGGAAAGACCAGCACCATTGGTGATCCGGCTATAGCCCAAGGATCGCACTCCATCTACTCCACCCATTGAGGTGAGGTCGAGCTCTCCTATTCGATCTCCCGCTTCAACTATAGAGAAGAAGGAATGGCGACCCAAGGCCAGCGTGGTCGAGTCACCACCATAGTCACAGCAGCCCTTGTAGTCTCCACCTACAGCAGCATCAGTGGCGGAAGGGATAGTGGATATAGATGTAGTGTCCATGGCAGTAGATCCTTCCATAGTCGTGTTCAGCCAGTGGCCAGTGATTAACATATACCTATCAGTGAGCACAGTCCTCTTAGAGATAGTAGTACAGTGGCAAGCAATGCCCAATGTATTTTTGTCAGTGAGTATAGCCTCCGGTGTGGTGAGTGTTTGTCCATGCGACTAGACCACTCTTGAGATGAGATCATTGCTCGTACTTTTCGAAGAGGGAACTCTACGGGGATGATTGCTCTGATGAAGAGGATGCTAGGGTCAATTTTGATCCAGATAGGGATAATCTCTTAGAGGACTCAGTAGAAGTCCATATGGTCAATACTAGGGGTTCCCTCCTTAGGGATCAGCATAGCCAAGAGGGTGTTGTAGTTGAGGAAGAAGACACAGCTCATTCAACCCAACACCTTCATCAGCAGCTGAGGTAGAGAGATGAGCATATCAGGAAGATGGAGAAAAGAGTTGAAGACTTGTTAGTGGCAGTCCTAGCACTTCAAGGCCAAGCTCCATCAGTACAGACCTACTCCCTTAGAGGCCGACCACCCTGGGTTGTTGCATGTTCTAGATCAGCCCAAAAGTACATCTCCTATAGACCAGGATAGTGGCAGCATGCATAGGAAGGTGGTGGACATCACCTCTATGCAAGAAAAAGATATCACACAGTTAGTGGAGCAGCAAGCGAAGGATGTGTTGGCACAAGCTCGAGGTGGCTCATTTGTTTCAAAGGGTAGACCCTACCCAGAGGAATTTGATGGTGTCCAATATCCTAAGGGTTTTGTGCCACCTTCCTTCAAAATTTTTGATGGTAGTGAGAACCCCAGGCAGCACATAGCACATTTCAAGGATCTTTAATCTTTGGCGGCGATGCACTTCTATTCCGTCTCTTGTAGTTTGACAGGCATCGCATTTGATTGGTACGCTGAACTACCCAATGGTTCAGTGAAGACTTTTGCTGAGTTGGAGCACCTCTTCATCAAGAGGTTTGCTGGAGCCCAGCAAAGGGTAACTGTGGGTGATCTCATTGTGGCCCAACAAAATCCAAATGAGCCCCTTGTTGATTATATTCTCAGGTGGCGAAACCTTCATATGAAATGTGAACCACAGCTGTCTGAACAGCATGCTATAGAAATTCTTCTCAAGAATATTAATGGCCCAGTTGCCTTCATGCTCAAGGGATTTATGATCAAAACCTTTGAGAAGTTAATCAACAAGGTGGCTAACCTACAAGGGGAAGCCAAACAGTTACATTTTCAAGACCAATCATTCAAGCCCAAGCTATAGAAAGCATTCGAGAAGAAGCCAGGCGTAGTAGTGTCAGTAGACAGAGGGAAGTAACCATTTAGAGCTCAGTATGAGAGACCTCATGTACATTTGTTTCCATTGCCATCTCCTCTACCACCACCTTAGCTAGTATATCGACAACCACAATTGCGGTGGCACCCTCTCATATAATATACTCAACAACAGTACTCATATCCATCGTTAGGTAGCTATTACCTACCTACTCTTGTCGATAAATTGAATAAGCCATATTCATTCAAGAGGGAGGTAGTTAGGAAGATCTTTAAGAATCTCTTAAATAAATCTGACTTTCAGTTACCTGAGCCCAAGAGGCCGGAAGATGTGGGCAAGAGTGATGATCTTAACTATTGCCCCTATCATCATATGGTCAATCATGTCTTGGAGGATTATGTCACCTTTAAAGACTGGCTTGAGAGCAGCAACAAGTCAAGAGCTATTGTTATCCCCAAGGAATACTTGTTAGAACAACCCTCTAGTTCTATCAGAGTAATTCTTGGAGATACTTATGATCCTCTTAAGACAAAAGAAGGTTGGGATATTGTCTTATCCTGAACCTCTAAAAAAGTGGTCTCTAAGATCAAGAAGCTTTCTTTATAGGTGCCTGAAGTAACTCAAACCTCCAACACCAAGGAAGGTTTGTAAGTTGCCAAAGACAACTTGAAGAAGGTGTCAGCCCAGCAGCAGTAGTAGCTTACCTTACTTGCCCGAGATAGCATAGTATCACAACCACCATCCGAGCCCAGCACTCCATCCACTGTTGCAGCTACTACTTCTTCCTCCATCAGGTCTTCTTCTACCAATAGGAGCGTTGTATCAATGGAAAAGGGCACTATACCCCTTTCTCCACTTACTTTATTAGATTTCTATCATGTACCTCCATCTAAGAAGAAATCAATGAAGAAAGCTTTCACTTACATCTTGTCCACCACGATACTCTAAATTTTATTCCTCTCAAAACTCTTCAAGTCTACAAAATAATGATGACTCTAGTTTTGATCATTCCACCTTTGATTTAGAAATGGATTTCCCATTCCTGAATCATTCACGTTCACCCATTGAGATTGATTTGGAGTCATCTGACTCCGATGATCCCATAGGAGAAGTCGTAGGTACTCCTGATGAGAAGGTAGAACTTCCTACAAATTCTTATCAAACCCTTCTCCCCAATGGAGTCATAATATATTAAACCAACCTCCCTGGTGGAGTCTGATCAAATAAATTAAAGAAATCCAATTAAATTCTTATCCCTAGCAGATACATACCCAAATAAATTATATTCACAATCAAAATCAAATCCATATCCCTAGCGGATAACTTGAACCTGTTCCCCTATAGGAAGGTTCATGTACTCAATCCCTAGTGGATTCCTTCTTGCTCTCTTATGCCCTTGGCATAAAGAGAGCTGCATTGCACTAAGATCGTGATTCGATATACCTTTTTGGTCTAGGTATAGATCATTTCTGTTGTTTGTTGCAACCTTCTGGATGTCGTTGATCATTTTGGTCATAATGCGCTGTGTGCCTTGTTGGTTACACCACACCTATTGGGGTCCTTTTGTTGACCTCACTTTTGGGTGAGCTATTAACCTCTCTTCTTAGACTTAGGACTCTTCTAGACACTAGAACTCCTTAGTCATAAGACACTTCTAGTGATTAGGTGAACACCTAACTTATGGATAGAGACTTAGAAGTGTTAATCATAAGAATAGGCTATGCCTTAGGGTTTAAGGAATTTACCTATCCAATAGCCTAAACCCAATCTAGATACACTTTCTCAAATCAAACCCAGACTCAATTCTCAAATCAAATCTCAAATTCAAATAGAAATTCCAAATCCAATTTCAAAATTTGACTCCAAATGATTGACCCAAAATCAAATTCAAATCTTAAAATCCTTTCCTAAGCCATATGAACCATATTCATAAGCTTAGCCAAAACTTCCCTTAAATCAAATCAAACTCAATTGATCTCTTTATAAATCAATTTTTTTCCTTCATTTATATTCACAAATATAAATGAAATCCAAATTCAAATGACCGAAGCTATATCAAAATCAAATCCAAACTCAATCTAAGCCCTTTAAGCCAATTCTTTGAACTTAGCTAAATTCTATCCAAATCAAGTCAAAACCAATGAATTTTCTCTTGAATCAATCATTCATTTAATTATCTACCCAAATATAAATGAAACCTACAACCATCAAATCAAATCGAAACCAACCCAAGTCAAACTCAACTTAGCCCTTTTGACTTGAAAATTTCAAATGAGCCAAAATCCCTTAGACTCCAAATTGATTACCGTTGAACTTATATTTCAATCTAGGGCTCATATATAAGTTCAACTAAATTTGAATCAAACCAAAACCAAACTAATTGACTCACTTAGGTGCACTTGACCTAAAGTGACCTAAGGACCCATTTGAGCCAACTTCTAATCCAACCCAAATTGATTGAGCTCACCAAAATCTTACACCATGATTGTTGATCACCCTAGGATGATCAATTGCAATCAATTGGGCCAAACTAAGCCCAATTGGCCATTTGATCCAAATTGACCCAAATTGGCTAAAGAACCAAATCGGGTCAAATCATGATCTAACCCAAATTTATTGCAACCAATGGCTCAAGTTCATTCCAAATTGATTATTGAACTTAACCAAAGCCATAATTAAACCCAATTTGATCAATCGAGCCTAATTGGGTCAACTTGACTCAACCTAGCCCAAATTGAAAGGGTCAATTTGGTCATCAAAATTAAATCCAAATTAATTCAAACAAGACCACATTCATCTTCAATTAGTCAATTGAACATGAATCAACCCATAACCCAAGCTAATTTGGCCAATTTTGGTCAAATGGGTCAATTTGGCCCAAAATGACGGGTATGACCCAAATTGGGCCAAATCCCTTGAAACTAAGCCAAAACCCATTGGGGTCTGATCAAATCCGAACCAAACCCATTTGAGATCAGCTCAAAACAAACCCAATCCATTCTCATGAATCCTCCCCCATATAGGATTCCACCTAACCTCATTTAATTCCCCCATCACATGAACTTAACCCCCCATCACATGTCCCCAATATTTCAATTGATTAAATCTGATCATATGACAGCAAGAGAGGACTTTGGAGAAAAAATCCAAAGTCCTCAATCAATCTTTCAACCATCCCAACCAACCCAACTAGATGACAATCAATTTGGAGCCAAAAAATTCAAAAATATTTTGAATTTTCGGCCATTATAAAAAGAGGGGGAGATGAGGCTTGAGATCTCTTCCTCCCACCACTATTCAGCTCCCAAAAACTCCCCAAAGCAAAAGGGAACCCATCCCCCACTTCGTTTAGCTACTTTGAGCTCAAATAATACAAGAATTTGTTCTTCTGGTGAGGCGACGGTAAACATCCGAGAAGGAGGCATTCCGAAGAGAAGTAAGGGCTAAAGATTACTCTTAAGCTTCCTCACACACATAGGATCTCCCTCGGATCTTCATCACCACCGAAAATCATCCCCGGTGAGGTAACTTTCATCAAACCATAGCCAGCCTTAGGATTTTGCATATTTGTATTAAATTTCCCATGATTCTAGGAATTTCCTTTAGAAAATTAAGTACTTTTATTTTAAATCATCCCAAATAGGAAATAGAATTTTTTCGATGCAAATTGGTGTGAAAATGGGTCCATTTGGACAAGTTTTAGCTTAGAAACTTTCATTTTTTTTCAAAAATACCCCTAAAAACACTGTTTACCACTGGCGGCTCACAGCCACCGTCCGATCCCAGAGTTCACGGGATCGAATGGCTCAGATTGCATTGTTCATTCCATCGGATGGCTCCGATCGCGTGATCTAAGCTTCAAAGTGAGCGATCCGAGCTTCATATCACCTGAAATGATCTGGACTGTCCGATCGCATGGTTCACGTGATAGGGATTCGGGACGATGTACAATCGGCCTCGATGCGCGATCGCCTCGATCCCATGATCACGGCCTCGGATCTGTGATCATCTACCATTCGATTTGTGATGGGGCGGTCAAAAAATCGAGGTATCTTTCCCAACATGTATATATATATATATATTTAATAAAAAAATAATAATAAATTAAATCATCTGAAACTTCAAAAATTCATAGAAAATAAAATACTTAACCAAAAATTGCAAGCAAGGGCTCATTGGATTTGTCTATCTGAATGAAATCCAACAAATCCAAAAAAATCAAAATTTACTAAGTATTGTGAGCTTAATTTTGGTTTTAGTGAAAACCATATTTTATTAATTAAGCCAAAATATAAGTCAGATTGAGAGATTTTCAGATATTGAAATTAATTTTAAATACACCTACAATAAAATGTTCAAGTTAAAAAAAAACTTATTAAATTAAATTTTAATTATCAATTTTAATAAAATAAATTAAATAAAAATTTATAAATTCACAAAAATCTTCAAGATGACCTAAATCACTTCAATTGACATCTAGGACTCTTTAGAAAAATGATTTGATCTTTTGAATCTTAAGAAACCCAAATAGATACTTAAGATTAGAGTTTAAACAATTAAAAAGTTATTTAAAATATAATCTAAAAAAAACTCAAATATTAAATCAAAATCAAAAATTGAATAACATTCATTAAATCATTAATGAAACTTTAAATGAGAAAAATATCATCTTTAAAGGAGATTAAATTAAATATGATTAAATTGATTTAAGTTAATAAAACTCAATTAAATGATTAAATCTTAAATCAAACTCAAAATCCACCAAACTTAGAAAACTTTAATAATTTGATACTAATCAAATTAAACTAAATAAAATTAAAGCAAATTTAATTAATCTATGATTAAATCACATCCATTTGGAATGAGATAATTAAATAACCATTGAATATTTCAACCTAATAACTAAATTGAACATGATAATGAAATCAAACAAACATAATAAATAAATCAAATCAAGTAAAACCCTAATCATAAATAATCAAACTCAATTAGTCAAACATTTAATTAATGAAAATTTAATAAATTAATCCATCATCTTAATTAATCAAATTCATTTAAATAAGTTACATTAAAGTTAACTCTAAGATAAAGCTTAAATCAAACCCCTAATTAAATTTAATAATCACATCCCTCGAATAAACTAATTAAGTTAATTAAATTAATCATATTAAACCTAAACTTAATCAAATATAATTAAGATGCAATTAAACATTAATCAAAACCCTAAATTAAACCTAAATTATTAAGTCATTGATCTTTAATTAAACAAACCTTTAATTAATCTAATTACCCATAATCAAACTTAATTAGTCAAACATGTAATTAATGAAAATTTAATGAATTAATCCATCATCTTAATTAATCAAATTAATTTAAATAAGTCACATTAAAGCTAACTCTAAAATTAAAATCAAACCCATAATTAAATTTAATAATCACACTTAAATAAATTTAAGTTAATTAAAATAACCATGTGAAACCTAAACTTAATCAAACACAATTAAACACTAATCAAAACTTAAATTAAACCTAAATCATTAAGTCACTAATCTCTAATCAAACAAACCTTTAATTAAATAAACCATTTACGGTTTACAGTTTAGGATTTAGGGTTTAGGGTTTTAGGGTTTAGGGTTTACGATTCGGGTTTATGGTTTATGGTTTAGGGTTTAAGGTTTAGTGTTTAGGCTGTAGGGTTTGGGATTTTTAGCATTTAGGGTTTAAGTTTTAGGGTTAGCTTAAGGTTTAGGGTTAGTTTAGGGTTTAGGGTTTTGGGTTTTGGGTTTTGGGTTAGTTTAGAGTTTAGAGTTTAGGTTTTAGGGTTTAGGGTTTAGAGTTTAGGGTTTAGGATTAGGGTTAGTGTTTAAGGTTTAGGGTTTAAGGTTTAAAATTTAGAGTTGTAGGTTTAGGGTTGTAGGTTTAGGGTTTAGGGTTTAGGTTAGTTTTATGGTCTAGGGTTTAGGGTTTGGGATTTAGGATTTAGGGTTTAGAGTTCAAAGTTTAAGGTTTAGGGTTTAGGGTTTAGGGTTTTTTGTTTATTTTTAAAATTAAGTAAACCGATACATTTAGGTTTATTTAATTTATTTATTATTTATTTTAGATTTTTTTATACTGGCTTATTTTTATTTTTATTTAGTTTAGCTTATTTATTTTAGGTTTATTTATTTTAGTTTTGGTTTTTTATTGTATTTTATTTTTTAGGTTTAGGTATAAGTTTATGTTTATTTTAAGTTTAGTTTAATTTTTATTTTATTTTTTAGGTTTAGGTTTTATTTATTTTTTTTTAGGTTTAGGTTTAGGTTTTTTATTTTATTTTTTTTAGGTTTAGGTTTAGGTTTTTTTATTTTGGGTTTATTTTATGTTTTTTTTTTATTTTTCAGTTTAGGTTTAGGTTTATTTTTAGTTTATTTTATTTTTTTGGTTTAGAGTATAGGTTTAGTTTATTATTTATTTTGGTTTAGGTTTTATTTATTTTAGTTTAGTTTATTTTGGTTTAGGTCTAGGTTTTTTTTATTTTGTTTATTTTAGGTTTATGTTTTTTTTTAGTTTAGGGTTTACATTTTATTTTTTATTTATTTTTAGATTTTATTTTTAGGCTTATTTTTTAGGTTTAAGTTTTTATTTAGTTATAGTTTAGGTTTATTTATTTTTTTTACGTTTGGGTTTTATTTTATTTAGGTTTTCTATTTTTAGGTTTATTTTTTTTTTTAGTTTAGTTTAGTTTTTATTTTTTTATTATATTATATTTTCATATTTAGGTTGTAGTTTAAGTTTTAATTTTATTTTGGTTTAGGCTTTTTTATTATTTTATTTTAAGGTTATATTTTGTTTAGGTTTGGATTTTTTAGGTTTAGGTTTATTTATGATTTAGGGTTTGGTTTAGAGTTTGGGTTTAGGTTGTAGATTTTAAGGTTTAGGTTTAGGGTTTAGGGTTTATTTTGGTTTAGTTTAGTTTAGTTTAAGATTTAATGGTTTAGGGTTTAGGGTTTAGGGTTAGTTTTAGGGTTTATGACTTAAGGTTAAGTTTTTTTTCTATATATTTTTATATTTCTTTTATTTAGGGTTTAGGATTTAGGGTTGTAGGTTTAGCGTTTAGGGTTTAAGGTTTGTTTTAGGGTTTAGGGTCTAAGGTTTAAGGTTTAGGGCTTAGGGATTAGGGTTGTAGGTTTAGGGTTGTATGTTTAGGGTTGTAGGTTTAGGTTATGGGGTTTAGGTTAGTTTTGATTGTGGCTTAGTGTTTATTTAGGTTTAGAGTTTTCAAGTATCAGGGTTTAGGTTTAGGTTAGTTTAGGTTTAGGTTTTAGGTTGCATTTATTGTTTTTTTTAATTTTTTTATTTAGGATTGAGGGTTTAGGGTTGTAGGTTTAGGGTTTAGGGTCTAGGGTTTATGGTTTAGGGTTTAGGAATTAAGGTTTAAGGTTTTTTTATTTAAATTAAGTAAGGTTTATTTACTATATTTTGTTTATTTTTAATTTATTTTAGTTTACTTTATTTTTTATTTTTATTTAGGTTTATTTTTTATTTTTATTTAGTTAAGTTTAGTTATTTTAGGTTTATTTTAATTTAGGTTTTTTATTTTAGTTTATTTTTTAGGTTTAGGTTTAGGTTTATTTTTTAGTTGAGTTTTATTTTTAATTTATTTTTTAGGTTTAGGTTTTATTTTTTATTTTATTTTTTTAGGTTTAGGTTATAGGTTTTTATTTTACGTTTATTTTTAAGTTTTAATTTTTTGTTTAGGTTTTTTTTTTAATTTATTTTATTTTATATGTTTAGGTTTAGGTTTAGGTTTAGTTAATTCTAGATTTAAGTTTATGTTCTATTTATTTTAGTTTAGTTTATTTTAGTTTAGGTTTATTTTATTTTTATTTTAGGTTAAGATTTTTTTTAGTTTAGGGTTGAGGTTTTATTTTTTATTTATTTTTAGGTTTATTTTTAGGTTTAGGTTTTTATTTAGTTTTTATTTTATTTTATTTTATATTTAATTTATTTTTTTTACATTTAGTTTTTATTTTATTTAGGTTTTTTAATCTTAGGGTTATTTTATTTTTTAGTTTAGTTTATGTTTTTATTTATTTTATTTTAGTTTATTTTAATTTTTATATTTTATTATATTTTTAGATTTAGGTTTAGGTTTTAATTTAGGTTTTAATTTTATTTTATTTAGGTTATATATTTATTTTATTTTTAGGTTTTATTTAGTTTGGGTTTAAGTTTTTAGGTTTTTAGGATTTGTAATTTAGGGTTTAGGGTTTAGGGTTTAGGCTTTAGGGTTTAGGGTTTAGTTTTAGGGTTTAGGGTTTAGGGTTAGGGTTTAGGGTTTAGGGTTTAGGGTTTAGGGTTTAGTGTTTAGGCTTTAGGGTTTAGTGTTTTGAGGGTTTAGGGTTTAGGGTTTAGCGTTTTTTTTAACTAAAAGGATTTAGGGTTTAGTTAGTTTAATTAGTTTAGTTATTGTTATTAGGTATTAGTTTTATTATGTTTATTTGTTAGTTATTAGTTTATTTAGGGTTTAGGTTTATTAGTTTAGTTTATTATTATTATCATTATTTTAGTTATTTATTTTTATTTTGGGGTTTATTTAGGTTTTAGGTTTAGTCTTTATTTGGGTTATTGGGGTTATTATGGTTTAGTGTTTTCTAGTTTTATTTTAGTTTTTGATTTTTATTTAGTTTTAGTTTAGGGGGGTTTTATTACTTTTAGTTAGGTTTTTAATTTAGTTATTATTTGGTTATTAGTTTAGGGTTTATTTTTAGTTTTGTGTTTTATTAGTTTTATTTTATTAGTTTTTAGTTTATTAGTTATTGTTAGTTTAGTTAGTTTTTATTATGTTTTTGGGGTTCAATTTTAGTTTAGTTTATTAGTTTAGGGGTTTTAAGTTTATAGTTTTGTTTTATTTTAGTTTTATTATTATTGGGTTATATTAGTTTGGTTTTATTAATTTAGGGTTTAGTTTTATTATTTATTTGTATATCATTATTATTATTATGATTATTATTATTATTATTATTATTATTATTATAATTATTAGTTTTAATTAGTTTTTCTTAGTTTTATTATTATTATTATTATTATTATTATTATTTTTATTAGTTAGTATAGTTTATTTATTGGTTTTATGGTTTAGCTTTAATTAGTTTTTTAGTTTATTATTAGTTTTATTATTATTTTATTTAGTTAGTTTTATTAATTTTAGTTAGGTTTTATTATTAGTTATTAATTTATCATTTGTTTAGTTTTGTTTTATTAGGTTTGGGTTTAGGGTTTATGGTTTGCTTAGGGTTTAGGGTTAGAATAGGGTTTAGGGTTTAGGCTTCAAGGTCTAAGGTTTAGGGCTAGTTTAGGGATTAATGTTTAGGGTTTTAGGGTTTAGGGTTTAGGGTTAGGATTAAGATTTATGGTTTAGGGTTTAGGGTTTAGGGTTTAGGGATTAGAGTTTAGGGTTTAGAGTTTAGGGATGAAGGTTTAAGGTTTAGGGTTTAGGGTTTAGGATTTATTGCTTAGGGTTTAAGGTTTAGGGTTTTTTAAAAAAATTAAGTAAATCGACAGGTTTAGGTTTATTTAGTTTATTTTTTATTTTTCTTTAGGTTTTTTTTATTTTTATTTATTTTATGTTTATTTATTTTAGTTTAGGATATTTATTTTAGGTCATTTTTTTAGGTTTAGGTTTGGGTTTATATTTATTTTTTCATTTAGTTTTATTTTTACTTTATTTTTTAGGTTTTAGGTTTTATTTAGGTTTAAGTTTAAGTTTTTACTTTATTTTTTTAGGTTATAGTTTTAGGTTTTTAATTTAGGTTTATCTTTAGGTTTTATTTTTTAGTTTATGTTTAGGTTTATTTTTAGTTTATTTTATTTTATTTAGTTTTGTGTTTAGGTTTAGTTTATTTTAGGTTTAAGTTTTATTTATTTTAGTTTAGTTTATTTTAGTTTAGGTTTAGGTTTATTTTATTTTGTTTATTTTTTTCTTAAGATTTTTTTTAATTTAGGGTTTTGATTTTATTTTTTATTTATTTTAGGTTTATTTTTTTTAGGATTAGGTTTTAATTAGTTTTTATTTTATTTTAGGTTTATTTTAATTTTATTTTTCATTTAGTTTTTATTTCATTTAAATTTTTTTATTTTTAATTTTATTTTATTTTTTAGTTTAGTTTAGGTTTCTATTTATTTTATTTTAATTTAGTTTTTATTTTTTATTTTATTTTATTTTTTGGTTTAGTTTTAGGTTTAGGTTTTAGTTTCAGTTTTTATTTCTATTTTATTTTTATTTTATTTTATTTAGGTTTAGGTTTTATTTATTTATTTTATTTTATTATTTTATTTAGTTTAAGCTTAGGTTTTTAGGTTTTTAGGGATTAGGGTTTAGGGTTTAGGGTTGTAGGTTTTAGGGTTTAGGTTTAGGGTTTAGGGTTATAGGTTTAGGGTTTTAGGGTTTAGGGTTTAGGGTTTAGGGTTTAGGGTTTATGGTTTAGGGTTTAGGTTTTAGGGTTTAGGGTTTAGGGTTTAGGGTTTTAGGGTTTAGGGTTTAAGATTTAGGGTTATAATTTAGGGTTTGGGTTTAGGGTTAGTTTTATGGTTTAGGGTTAAGGTTTTTTTAATAAAGAAAACTATTAGGTTTATGTTTATTTAGTTTATTTTCTATTTATTAGGTTTAGGTTTCAATTTAGGCTTTTATTTTATTTTAATTTTCTTATTTAGGTTTAAGTTTTTTATTTATTTTTTTTTTGTTTAATATAGTTTAGGTATAGGTTTTAGGTTTTTAGGGTTTAAGGATTAAGGTTTAGGGTTTAGCATTTAGGTTCATGGTTTAGTTTAGGGTTATAGGTTAGGTTTAGGTTTAGGGTATAGGATTTTAGGGTTTATGATTTTAGGGTTTAGGGTTTAGGGTTAGCGTTTAGCATTTATGGTATTTTATGATTTAAGGTTTAGGTTTTAGGGTTGTAGGTTTAGTATTGTAGGTTTAGGGTTTAAGGTTTAGAGTTTAGGGTTTAGGATTTAAGGTTTAGTGTTTTTTTAAAAAAAATTAGCTAAACTAGTAGGTTTAGGTTTGTTTAATTTATATTTATTTTAGCTTATTTTTTTATTGAGGTTCATTTTTATTTTTATTTAGTTTAGTTTATTTAATTTAGGTTTATTTATTCTAGTTTATTTTTTAGGTTTAGGACTAGGTTTAAGTTTTTTTTAGTTGAGTATTTTATTTTATTTTTTTTTAGGTTTAGGTTTTTGGGTTTTTAGGTTCTTAGGGTTTAGGGTTTAGGGTTTAAGGTTTAGAGTTTAGGGTTTAGGTTTAGGTTTAGGGTTTAGTTTCAAGGTTTAGGGTTTAGGGTTTAGGGTTTAGGGTTAAAGATTAATGCTTAGGGTTTAGGGTTTAGTGTTTAGGCTTTAAGGTTTAGGGATTTTAGGGTTTAGGGTTTAGGGTTTAGGGTTTAGGGTTTATGGTATGGAGTTTTGGTTTAGGGCTTAGGGTTTTAGGGATTTGGGTTTAGGGTTTAGGGTTGTAGGTTTATGGTTTTGGGTTTAGGGTTTAGGATTTAAGGTTTACGGTTTATGGTTTAGGTTTTAGTTTATTTTTTTTTAGTTTATTTTATTTTAGGTTTAGGGTTTAGTTTATTTTAGGTTTATTTATATTTTTTAGTTAGTTAATTTAGGTTTATAGTTAGTTTAGGGTTTATGGTTTAGGTTTTAGGTTTATGATTTAGGATTTAGATTTAGTTTTAGTTAAATTAGTAAGTTTAATTTTATTTAGTTTATCTTGTTTATTTTATTTATTTTATTTTATATTTTGTTTAAGTTTATTTTATTTTTAATTAATTTATTTTATTTTAGGTTTATTTTAATTTATTTTTAGGTTTATTTTTTATTAGTTTTATTTTTTATTTTATTTTTTAGGTTTAAGTTTTAGGTTTTGGGTTAGGTTTAAAGTTTAGGGTTTAGGTTTATAGTTAGGGTTTAGTTTAGGGTTTAGGGTTTAGCTTTAGGTTTAGTTTTAGGGCTTAGGGTTTAGAGTTTAGGAGTATTTTAGTTTAGGGGTTTAGTGTTTAGGCTTTAGGTTTATTTTTTAGTTTAGGTTTAGGGTTTTATTTAGTTTAGTGTTTAGGGGTTTAGTTTTAGGAGGTTTAGGTTTATTTATTATTTATTTTAGGTTTTGGGTTTTAGGTTTGGGGTTTAACTATTTTATTTATGATTTATTTTAGGTTATTTTAGTTTATGGTTTAGTGTTTAGGATTTTAGATTTAGTTTAGTTTAGATTTAGGGTTTATTTTGGTTTTAGTTTAGAGTTTAGGGTTTTGGAATTAGGGTTTAGGTTTAGTTTAGGGTTTAGTGTTTATTGTTTTAGTTTTAGGTTTTGGGTTTAGGTTTATTATTAAGATTTTTTTATTTTTTTTTTTTATTTTTTAGGGTTTAGGGTTTATTTAGGTTTTAGGTTTTATTTAGTTTAGGTTTATTTTTAAGTTTAGATTTATATTTTTTTTAGTTTATTTTTAGGGTTTATGGTTTGGTTAGGGTTTAAGTTTTTTTTATTTGTTAAATTAAGTCAACTTGTAGGTTTACATTTATTTAGTTTATTTTTATTTATTTTAGTTTACTTTTTTTTTGTTTTATTTATGTTTATTTTTTATTTTTATTTAGTTTAGTTTATTTATTTTTGGGTTTACTTATTTTAGTTTAGGTTTTTTATTTTAGAATATTTTTAGGTTTAGGTTTAGGTCTAGGTTTTAGTTAACTTTTATTTTATTTTATTTTTTAGGTTTAAGTTTTATTTTCTATTTTTAGGTTTAGGTTTAGGTTTAGGATTTTATTTTATTTTTTAAGTTTAGGTTTTAGGTTTATTTTTAGGTTTTTTTTTAGTTCAGGTTTAGGTTTAATTTTAGTTTATTTTATTTTATTTAGTTAAGTTTAGGTTTATGCTTAGTTTATTTTAGGTTTAGGTTTATTTTATTTTATTTTTATTTTAGGTTTAGGTTTTTTTTTAGTTTAGGATTTAGGTTTTATTTTTTTCTTTATTTTTAAATTTTATTGGGTTTATTTTTTTTAGTTTAGGTTTTTAATTAGTATTTACTTTATTTTATTTTGGGTTTACTTTAGGTTAATTTTATTTTTATTTTATGTTTAGTTTTATTATTATATTTATGTTTTTTATTCTTAGGTTTATTCTATTTTTTTAAAGTTTAGTTTAGGTTATTATTTATTTTATTTTAGTTTATTTTATTTTATTTTTAGGTTTAGGTTTATGTTTTAGTTTAGGTTAATTTTATTTTTATTTAATTTTATTTTTTAAATTTATTTAGCTTTAGGTTTTTCATTTATTTTATTTTTAGGTTTTATTTAGTTTAGGTTTAGGTTTTTAAGTTTTTAAGGTTTAGCGTTTAGGGTTTAGGCTTTTAAGGTTTAGGGCTTTAGGGTTTAGGGTGTAAGGTTAGGGTTTAAGGTTTAGGGTTTAGTGCTTAGGCTTTAGTGTTTAGGGTTTTAGGGTTTAGGGTTGAGGGATTAGGGTTTTTTAGGGTTTAGGGTTTAAGGTTTAGGGTTTAGGGTTTAGGGTTTAAGGTTTAGGGTTTAGAGTTTATCGTTTAGGGTTCAGGATTTAGGGTTTAGGGTTTAGGATTTAGGGTTTTTTTAATTAAGTAAACGAGTAGGTTTAGGTTTATTTAGTTTATTTTTTATTGATTTTAATTTTTTTTATTTTTTATTTTTATTTAGGTTTATTTTTTATTTTATTTATTATTTTAGTTTTTTTTTTAAGTTTTTTTTAATTTAGTTTTATTTTTTATTTTATTTTTTTAGGTTTAGGTTTTATTTTTTATTTTTTAGGTTTAGGTTTAGGTTTTAATTTATTTCTTTTAAGTTTTAGGTTTTTATTTTAGATTTATTTTTTGGTTTTATTTTTTTAGTTTAGGTTTAGATTTATCTTTAGTTTATTTTATTTTATTTAGTTTATGGTTTAGGTTTAGTTAATTTTTGGTTTAGGTTTAGGTATTAATTATTTTAATTTATTTTTTTTATTTTAAGTTTAGGTTTATTTTATTTTATTTATTTTAGGTTTAGGATTTTTTAATTTAGGGTTTAGGTTTTGTTTTTTATTTATTTTTAGGTTTATTTTGTAGGTTTAGGTTTTTATTTAGTACTTATTTTATGTTTATAAGTTTACTTTTTTTTATTTTATGTTTAGTTTTTATTATATTTAGGTTTTATTATTTTTAGGTTTATTTTATTTTTTAATTTAGTTTAAGTATTTATTTATTTTATTTTAATTTAATTTTTATTTATTTTATTTTATTTTGTTTATTAGCTTAGGTTTTGGTATTGGTTTAGGTTTTTATTTTATTTTATTTTATTTAGTTTATTTACATTAATGTTTTATTTATTTATTTTATTTTTAAGATTTATTTAGTTTAGGTTTAGGTTTTTAGGTTTTTAGGGTTTAAGGTTTAGGGTTTAGGGTTTTGTTTGGGGTTTAGGTTTAGGGTTTAGCGTTATAGGTTGTAGGTTTTAGGGTTTAGGGTTTAGGGTTTTGGGTTTAGGGTTTAGGGTTTAGGTTTTAGGGTTTAGGGTTTAGGTTTTAGGGTTTAGGGTTTAGTTTTAGGTTTAGGGTTCAGGTTTTAATTTAGGGTTTAGAGTTTTTGGTTTTTTTTTAATAGAGAACAAATTCAGATTCAACATTTCTTCTCTTATTTATTTAGTTTATTTTTTAATTATTATAGTTTATTTTATTTTATATTTTTATTTATGTTTATTTTTTATTTTTATTTAGTTTAGTTTTTTTATTCTAGATTTATTTATTTTAGTTTAGGTATTTTATTTTAGTTTATTTTTTAGGTTTAAGTTTTTTGGTTTATTTTTTTAGTGGTTTACATTTATTTTATTTTTTTTTTATGTTTAAGTTTTATTTTTTATTTATAGGTTTAGGATTTTATTTTTTTTATTTTTTTTAGGTCTAGGTTTAGGATTTAATTTTAAGTTTATTTTAGGTTTATTTTTTTTAGTTTAGGTTTAGATTCATTTTTTAGTTTATTTTATTTTATTTAGTTTAGGGTTTTGGTTTACTTTACTTTAGGTTTAGGTTTAGGTTTTATTTATTTTACTTTAGTTTATTTTATTTTATTTATTTTATTTTTATTTTAGGTTTAGGTTTTTTTTTAGTTTAGGGTTTAGGTTTATTTTTTTTTTTTAGGTTTTTATTTAGTTTTTATTTTATTTTATTTGAGGTTTACTTTATGTTTTTTTATTTTACTTTTAGTTTTTATTTTATTTAGATTTTTTATTCTTAGGTTTACTTTATTTTTTAGTTTAGTTTAGGTATTTATTTATTTTATTTTAGTTTACATTTATTAATTTATTTATTTTTAATTTTAGGTTTTAATTTAAGTTTTTATTTTATTTTATTTTTTTATTTTATTTAGGTTTAGGCTTTTTTATTTATTCTATTTTTAGGTTTTATTTAGGTTAGGTTTTAATTTTTAGGTTTTCAGGGTTTAGTGTTTAGGGTTTAGGGTTTTAGGGTTTAGGGTTTAGCGTTTAGGGTTAGGGTTTAGTCTTTAGGCTTTAGGGTTTAGGGTTTTTAGGGTTTAACATTTATGGTTTAGGATTAGCTTAGGGTTTAGGGTTTAAGGTTTAGGGTTTAGGCTTTATAGTTTAGGGTTTTAAGTTTTAGGGTTTAGGGTTAAGGGTTAGTTTAGGGTTCAAGGTTTATGGCTTTAGGGTTTAGGGTTTAAGGTTAAGGTTTAGGGTTTAGGGTTTAGGGTTCAGGGTTTACGATTTAGGGTTAGTTTAGGGTTTAAGGTTTAAGGGTTATGGTTTTTTAGGGTTTAGGATTTAAGGTTTAGCATTTATGGTTTAGGGTTTTAGGGTTTAGGGTTTAGGGCTTAGGGTATAGGATTTAGGGTTTAGTGTTTTAAGGTTTAGGGTTTAGGGTTTAGAGTTTAGGGTTTAGAGTTTAGGGTTTAGGGTTAGTTTTAGGGTTTAGGGTTTAGGGTTATGGTTTTTTATTAATTTTTATTTTTGTTAAATTAAGTCAACTAGTAGGTTTAGGTTTATTTTGTTTATTTTTTATTTATTTTACTTTATTTTATTTTTTATTTTAATTTAGGTTTATTTTTATTTTTATTTTTATTTAGTTTAGTTAATTTATTTTAGGTTTACTTATTTTAGTTTAGATTTTTAATTTTAGTTTATTTTTTAGGTTTAGGTTTATTTTTTTTGTTTAGGTTTAAGTTTTTTTTTTATTCTTCTATTTAAGTTTAGGTTTTTATTTTATTTTTTTAAGTTAAGGTTTTAGTATTTTATTTTAGGTTTATTTTTATGTTTTATTTTTTAGTTTAGGTTTAAGTTTATTTTTAGTTTATTTGATTTCATTTAGTTTTATGTTTAGGGTTAGCTTAGGGTTTAGGGCTAGTTTAGGGTTTAGGGTTTAGTGTTTAGGATTTTGGGTTTAGGGTTAGTTTAGGGTTTAGGGTTTAGGGTTTCGGGTTTTAGGGTTTAGGGTTTAGGGTTAGTCTATGGTTTAGGGTTTTTAGGGTTTAGGGTTATGGGTTTAGGGTTTAGGGTTAGTTTTATGATTTAGTGTTTAGGGTTTAGGATTTATGATTTAGGGTTTATGGTTTAGGGTAAATTAAGTAAAACGTTTTTTAATTTTATTTAGCTTATCTTGTATTTATTTTAGTTTATTTTATTTTTTATTTTTATTTAGTTTAATTTATTTATTTTAGTTTTATTTAATTTAGTTTAGGTTTTAGTATTTTAGTTTATTTTTTAAGTTTAGGTTTAGGTTTATGTTTATTTTTTAGTTTAGGTTTATTTTTATTTTATCTTTTAGGTTTAGGTTTTATTTATTATTTTTAGGTTAATATTTGGGTTGTTTTTATATTTTCTTAGGTTTAGGTTTTAGGTTTTTATTTTAGTTTAGGTTTAGGTTTATTTTTAGTTTATTTTATTTTATTTTATTTAGTTTAGAGTTTAGGTTTAAGTTTTATTTATTTTAGTTTAGTTTTTTTAGTTTAGGTTTATGTTTATTTTAGGTTTAGGGTTTAAGTTTTTTTATAGGTTTAGGTTTTTATTTTGTTTTATTTTATTTAGGGTTTTGTGCCACCATCCTTCAAGATATTTGATGGTGGGAACCATACACACTTTAGACATTTGTTTCAACAGGTGGCAGAACACTCCTCTTCTTTCTTTTCATTAGCAGTCTGTCAGGTGTTGCATTTGATTAGTATGTCGAATTGACCAATGGTTCGATGAAGTCTTTTGCTAAGTTGGATCACCTATTCATCAAGAGGTTTGCTGGAGCTTTGCAGAGGGTGATTGTAGGCGACCTCGTTGTAGAGAAACAGAAACTCAATGAGTCCCTTATTAATTACATTTTCAGGTGGCACAACCTGAGCATGAAATGTGAACCACAGCTGTCCGAACAACATGCCATTGAGATTCTTAGGGATACTTACGATCCTCTTAAGACCAAAGATGGTTAGGATATCTCCCTATCCTGAACCTCTAAGAAGATCATTTCTAAGATCAAGAAACTTTCCTTGCAGGTGCCTGAAGTAGCTCAAACCTCCAACATGAAGGAAGGTTTTCTAGTTACAAAGGACAACTCGAGGAGGGTGATAGCCCAGCAGTAGCAGTAGCTCACCATACTTGCCTAGGATAGTCTAGTAGTTCCACCGACCGAGTCCAGTACTCTATCCACCGTTTCATCTATCACCTATTCTGCTGGCTCCTGTTCTACCAGCAGGAGTGTTATATCTGCGGATAAGGACACTTAATCCCTTTCTATACTTATTTTACTTGATTTCTATCATGTACCTCCACTGAAAAAGAAATTAATGAAGAAAGCTGATTCTACATATATAATGTCTACTTCTGATGCTCTTGATTTTATTCCTATTGAAAGCTCTCCAAGTCTAAATAAAATAATAGCTCTAGTAGTTCTAATCCTTTTCTTTCTGATTCAGAGTTGGACTATCCTTCTTTGAATCAATCGGGTTCACCTCTTGAGATTTACTTAGAGTTAACTGACTTTGAGGATCCCATAGGAGAAGCTATAGGTATGCCCGATAAGAATGTAGAACTTTCCACAAGCTTATCATTCGAAGAAGTCACTAAAGTCAACCTACGTAGTGGCAAAGTTTTACCTCCTAGGGTAGCACCTTAGGATAAGGGTATGCAAGTCATTAGTTCTTGTGAGTAGATAGCCCATCCATAAGATGCTCGACCCATGGATACGCTTGTGGAGGACCAAGCCAGAGTTGATTATAATGTCCTAGCTCATCTTAGAAATTTTCTAGCTAAGTTAAGCATATATGATGCCCTTGTCTTATCCAAAGAGATGAGGGAATCTCTTATTAAGGCCTTACTTGATCTAGAGATATGCTTAGCTTAGCTGACCACTACTAAAGAGGAGGCATGCCACTCGAAGGACATCTTAGGAGTTACATTCAGCGATGAAGACTTACTCCTAAGGACGACCGAGCACAATCGCTTCTTTACATTATAGTGGATATTGGTAGATATAGGCTATCCAGAGTTCTAGTTGGCCCAGGTGTATCAGTCAACATTATGAGTCTAAGAACACTTGCCTACTTGAGGATCGACATCTCTAAACTTGAAAAAGAAAGGATGATGTTAAGAGGATTCAATGAACAAGGCAGAGGGGGGTGTTTATTTTAGATGTATGGGTGGGGGGACAACAGTAGATCATGAGGTACTTTTGAGGTGGCGGCTACAATATTGAGGTATAATATACTATCTCGAAAGATAGAGGCATCACCCTACAATGGACCTAATCACGTAATAAGGACTCCTAAGGCATGATGGGTCTTCGAATGTAGGAGAGATTTTTCCCCTACTTTACATGAAAATAGGGTTTATATTAAATGAGGTTCTTAAGTTTCCTATGGAGGCAATCCTCCATAGTTAATTACATCTTAGGAAATAAAATTTCCTAAGAATACTCTATATTAAAGTAGACAATTATCATCTCCAAAGATTTCAAGATTAGACTATCAAAAGATTGGTTGTATTTGGAAAATCAATTGGGAAAGTTCAAGGAGAAGACTTATTTTTGGAATCCAAATGAAATAAGTAGGAAATGCTCATGATACTAGAAAGCCTAGTGAGCATTTCTATCTGTCCTATGGTTGGGCTTTATAATTTTGAAGTTGAGAAGATTTATATGTTTTGAGTTAAAATTTAATTAGATTACTACAGCTTATAATCCACCAACACAAGGTTATGGGAATGCCTAAGAGGTGAGGATTTATGCTCGTAGCCTGAAGTAAATAGCTACCTCAGATCCTAAATCTAGGGAGCTTTCATACAAGCTAAAGCACGACCTAAATCTAAGCAATAGGTGGACATAAGGGTTTACCTCCATAAGAGAGAATAAATTATCCAACTTCTAGACTTATAACTACCTTGAGTGGCTGCCAACTAACTCCACCTATGATTTTAAAACCATGTAGTCCAATCTTATGAATTACAAGATAGTTAGGGCAGTTATTTAATTAGAAAGAGACTAAAGTCCTAAACACACTCCCTAAGAGACTATAACATGAGTGGTATGAGCATATGATTTAATCTATAGATGCAAAATATTTTCAAATTATATTTCATTTTAGACAGATCATTTTGACAGAGGCTTTAGGATTTTTTATGCCAAAATGCATGATGAAATAGGTTATGGGTCAAATCAGCTAGAAGAAGGTGTTCTACACCACAATGGATGCCCTTACAGGTTAAGCCATGCAAGGATGGAGATCCTTCATATTCAAGAGAGAAAGAATATGCATGCATGAAGTGAAATATACAACCATACAGCTAAGGGGTTGCTAAAACTTTTTCTTATTTTATTTATGTCTTAGGTTTTATGATGAGGTTATTAGTTATTTGAAATTTAGGTATGAGTGATTAGTTGGGTAGAAAACATTTTTTTATCCTAAGACCTAATCATATCCAAGCAACACATTAAATCAATCATTTAAGAAACTATGAAAAAGCATGTCATAATGCACAATGTAAACATAACATCAAACAATTATATAAATATCGTAAAAGAGAATAAAAAAAAGGAGATTGACCATACAACCTGAAGAGAGAAAAGATGGGTAGCCGAGTTCTACCCTTATACAAACTAGAATATGAAAGAATAATTATAATTGTATTAAATGTTATGGGGGTCTTATTTCTTCATATCTCCAATTTTGATTTGGTTCTTTGATTTAGATGGTGCTTGCTTCAAAGGCATCAGGCACCCGGACAAAGCCTTTTGGCCCTTGCTCACCCTAATCCCCATAGCACTAATCTTAATTCCTATTGCAAAATTACATTTATGTGGGAAAAGTAAATCTAAACACCTATAAAATAAAGGTTAGCTAAATATACATATAATCTAAGCAATTGTATTTATAATTTGGACTTAGCGCCCTACACATGGTAACTAAGCTCACCTGTCCCAACTTGGATTATGCTTAAGGATTTAAGCAACCTACAAAAAAAGCACTCACATTTATATTTAGGCATCCCTTAAACATAATGCCCTGCAGAAAACAAGATTAGGATAATATTGGCCTATCATCCAGTCTACAAAGCATACACCCTAACATCCAATCTAAAATAATACATCATAAAACAAAACATACATCACATCATACACTGTCTAATTTAGAGTTAGAAGTGGTGACCTAATTCTAGTGTGTGTATTAAGGCTTGCGTGGTAAGTCTTGTTAAGCATTGGTGTTGTATTTTCTAAGTGTAGAAGGATTTAATTTAACATTAAAGGTTGATTTCACTTGAAGTATTTTAATTGATTTGAGAATTTTAATTTGTGTTTTCTTTTGTTTCATTTGATTACACTTTGCAATGTGTTATAAGAGAGGAAAAGATGATTGCCCTCTTTCATCCCTTAAGTCACTTTCTAATGTATATTAATTTGATTTAGTTCTCTTTAGTGAATGGCTTAAATGATTTAATTAATCTAAGTTTAGGTTCACTTTAAATAATCCTATTCAAAATGAAAGGCATCTTAAGAATAATTTAATTGAATTACTACCACATGACATATATTAAATCATTCCTTTCCATCACATGTAACATGCATATGATTTAAGCTTAAGTGTATCTAAACTTGCAACATATTTTAGCACACTTAAATGATGAATGTATGTGTATGTTTAAAATTTATATTTTATCTAATTTAATTATTTAAACATATTAATTTAAAACTTTATCCAAATTCTTATACAAAAGGACATGAGAAAGAAATTAAATGGGATGTGCCTTTATTAAATCAGTAAAGTGAGGTAATAAAATGACCTCATTGGAGCTAGCTAAAAATCATATTCTCGGGATGTCAAGACTATATACCCATTTGCATTCAAACATATGTAAATTTATACATGAACATAGGAAGTAAGCTCTAAAACATATGGCTAATTAATGCAACCACTTAGTCAATTATGAATGCATGAAATGTTAATGTAAAATGGGATTTTCATTCACTAATCGCATAAACATGTACATATACATGTACAAAGATATAGGCAAGTATGTTTCGTTGTTAAACTAAGGAAGTGAGGTAATCAAATGACCTCCTTGGGGCTAACTAAAGCCTCGTATTCTTGGGATGTCTAGACTATATACTTGCTTTTCTTGGACACACATGGATGTATACATAAATGAGGGAAAGAAAATCATGCAAAGATTGTATATTTCATTTGATTAAATCATTTATATATACTAATTAAAGCTCTATCCAAATTCTAATGTTGAAATACATAAGAATGAAATCAAATGGGTATGTGTCATTGTTAAACCAAAGAAGTGAGGTAATCAAATGACCTCTTTGGGGCTAGCTAAAGCCTCATGTTCCTGGGATGTCTAGACTATATAACCATTACCATTCAATCTTATATAAATCAACACATGAAAGAGGAAACTCAACATTCATACACTTAAACTATAAGTACATGCATTTCTTATGTATTTATAACTAGCATCATAACACATATTATTATTCATTTATAAGCTTTTGAAAAATACATTTGGATTTAATAGTGATAATAACATATATTAAATTAAATCAACACATGCAAGCTTACATAGAGGAAATCCATTTTATTTTACTTGATTTTGAAAAGATGGATACATGAATTCAAATGACATACCAAACTAGTTCATGCATTCATAATCAAATATAAGCATGTGATTCATTCAACCAAACTAGTTCTCAAGGACAATCAAATCAAACAAGATTATTTAAAGCAAACCAAAGCTTCTTTATTAATTAAGTTTTGGATTTGATTTGATTTAAATAGCAGAAGAGAAATCATCACTTGTTGTTTTAAACCCATTCCCATATTAGTGATTTAATTTAAGGAAATGTAATTTGGTTGATTTTATGGGTTAATTAAGTTGAACCCTTAATTAGATGAATTAATTACCCTTACTTATGTGACCTTAAAGAAGTTAACTAAGCAATTATGAGCCAACATGATATGCATGGAAAATAAACTTGTAATGATCCTTGGAAATAAAAGGGGCATAATGCAATTGGCTCATGATTAATATTTATTTAGATTAAGGGACTTAATTAATTACTCTTATGGTTTTCCCACACATATGGACTAACCATAATTTCATTAAACTCCTTTAGGTTACTAAACACCTAAAGATCTTGCTCATGATTTAATTAATTAAGGTTTGATGGGATTATGATTTCAATTTTATTAAGTGATTTAATTAATTTGTTAAATCTTATTTAATTTCATTTTAAAAAAGGGTGAAATGAACTTAGGAAAGGGGTTCCAACCCTATTCCTTAGTTCACTTACTATTGAACAATGATTAATAAACTTAATTAATTAATTAAGAGCATTTAAGGTTTAATTAATCAATTTTCCTAATTAAGTGAGCAATAAATCCCAAGAATATCATGGGAAGTTGAGGTCTTCCGATTAAATTAATCCACAAAATTTGGGATTAATTGCTCAAGTAATTTAAGAGTAATTAAGCTAATTACTTTTGTAATTAAACTTTAATTAAACCTTAATTACTTAGTTAAGATCATTTTAAATTAATTCTCTGAAAACCTTTGAAATGAGTATTTATTTGCATTTATTTATTTCTCTATGATTTGTTATGATTTTTAGAAGTTTTAGCCATTAAAAATGATTAATTAAGCCTAATTAAAGCCTAATCTTGTTGGGGCCATGTGGCGCGCTGATGGGGCCCATTCCACATGGTACCATGAGATTGGCTACTTAAAACTTATCTGACTCAGTGCCTTTGTGGTCATGGCATATTCACTTTCTCCTCCATCATCTGATCTAAGATCGGATGGCGATTTAATGACTTAATAGGATTAAATCAGATCGATCTAGCATATCTAATCATGACCATCCATTTCGATCATGCGGAATGGATGGTGTGTGATCTATTATCACTCAAGTGAGGGAGAATGGAGTCCATCCACCATTGCTCACATGATTCGAGCTTACCCGAGCTCAGATCAACTCCAAAAGGATCCCACACCTTCACGACATTGGTTGGAAGGGATCAAACGGTCAAGATCACATGAAATGTAAGTTTTCTTTACAAAGCTCCAACCCATTTTTGCCTAAGGATCAATTTTGGAAGCATACCTAGCCAGAGCTCAAGACTGGCAGCTCAAATGATTGAGGAAGCTTCATCTAGTGGAGACAAAGTCTTGTTGAGCAGCAATTGGATCAATTCCTTGATGTTCACTCTAAAGGCCATGGACTAACTATTTGGAGCTCAGCTTTGATTGAAGTCCCACCTCAGGTGCTCGGGAAGCTTGGGATATGATTCATTCTTCCTCGATGAGGCCTAGGGATGGTGCGTGCAAAGTTAATTTGAGTTTGATGGAGAAATGGGAAGTTAGGTCAGAAATGGGAATGTCCTATTTCAGGATGGACTAGAATGGAATTTTTTGATCGAGGAATGAGCTTAGGAGATTAGGGAATGGCTTTGGCAGCTCATCTTGAATATCTAGGGCTTTGAGGAATGATTTTTGTGTATGTTTGAGTCGAAACGAGTAGGAGTATACCCCCCTTCATCTTGATCGGGTGGTGGGATCGAGTTTGGCTTCTAGTGGCTGTCCGGCCATCTCAGGGAGTCATGGGTGGTAGGGAGGAGGTGAGTTGGCTAAACTTGGTTGGTTGAAGGTGTGGAGGTGGCTACCAAGGAATAATGGGTGTCTATGGGTTTCAAATTCCTTGAATGGGAGAGGGTGTAGTGTCCTAGGTGCCTAGGTAGACCATTAGGAGAGTACCAAGTAGCCAAGGAATGGAAATGACCACTTACTTGGGTGATTTGTCTCATGTGATGCCCTTGGAATCATTTGGCATTGAATTTGGACAGATTTGAAATAAGCCAAAAGTGGGTTAGCCCAAGTTTCAAGTCAATTGGAGTTGATTTTGTTAGGTTTGGCTCAATTTGACTCATTTAGGTCAAATTGGGTTAAGTTGGGTCAAGTTGACCAATTGGTTAAATTGGGTTAAACCAAGGGTTGGGTTAAGTTTATATGATCATTTGGGATGTTTTGGTTCAATTGGTTTGGTTTAGTTTGGCTTAGCATTTGAATTCATTTGGGTCAAATGGATTAAATTGACCAATTGAAGATGATTGTAGGCTATGGTTCTAATTAATTTGGATTTGGTTTTAATTTAGGCCAACTTGAACCTTTAGGTCAATTTTGGCTAAGTAGGTCAATTAGGTCCAACCATTGCTTTCATCAAGTTCAATAATCAATTTGGAATGAACTTGAGCCGTTGGTTACAATTAGTTTGGTTTTTGGGTTAACTTGGGTCAAGAGGACCAATTGGGTTTGGTTTGACTCAATTGAAGGTCAAGTCATATTCAATTATTTATTTTGATTTGGTATGAATCATTGGTTTCTAAGGATTTAGCTTAGGTTGCAATTTGGCTAGTTTGGATTCATATGGGTTAAGGGGTTGACTTGGTCAAATGAACAAGTTAACTTTGACAATTTGTAATAATTGATCAACCTAGGGTGATCTCATGATGGGAGGTTTTGATTGGCTTCATTCAATCCAATTTGGGTAGGATTAGAACTTGACTCAAATAGGTCAAATTGGCCACTTTGGGTCAAGTGGACCAATCGGTTTAGTTGGTTTGATTTTGGGTTTAGTTTGATTTAGTTGAGTTTATATATGGATTTGGGATTGATATATAAATTCAATTGCAATTGGCTTGGGTTAAAATGGGTTTTGGTTCATTTGAACATTTTAAGTCAAAAGGGTTAAGATTTTTGTTTAGCTTGATGATTGTAGATTTCATTTATATTTGTGAATATGATTGAAGGTATGATTGATTCATGAGAAAATCAATTGAATTTGGGTTTTGGAATGAAGGAATTTGGCTAATTCCATGGAGTTGAGTTATGTGGCTTAGGTTTGGATTTTGATTTGGTTTGATTTAGTTTTGATGATTTTAATGTATATTTCATTTGAATTTATGAAGATGATTAAAATATGATTGATTTGTGAGAAACTCAATTGAGAGATTTGACTTGATTTGGATTTGGCTAAGTCCATGGGATAGGTCATATATGGAAGGGTTTTGATTTGATTTGATTTAGTTTGATTTAGTTTTGATCATTTGAATGTAGATTTGACTTATATTTAGGAAGATGATTGAAGATATAAATTGATTATGAGAAAATCAATTGATTTTGGATTAATTTGTATTAAGATTTAGCTAAGTCCATGGGATAGGTCGTATGGCTTAGGAAGGGTTTCAAGTTTGGATTTGATCATGGGCTTCAATCATTTGGATTTGAATTTTATGTTTGAATTGAACTTAAAGTTTAGTTTGAGAAGGTGAACATGGATTGGATTTGGGTTGTAGGGTAGGTGGATTATCCTAATCCCTAAGGCATAACCTAATCATATGGTTAACCCTTCTAAGTCTTTGGGCTTAGGTTAAGTGTTTACCTAATTGTTAGAAGTGTCTTATGACTAGGAAGTTTTAGTGTCTAGAAAACTCTAAGTCTAAGATGGGAAGATTGAATCTACACTCCAAAGTGAGGTCAGGCCTTAGGCTCCATAGTGTTGCTCTTGAGATAGATGATTGGAACACAGCCAAGTTTCACATTATAGACTGATACATCTTTGAACAGCTTTCTTGGGAGACCATGGATACATGGGAATAACATTATTCCATCCTCGTACATTAGTGTATGAAGTTATGAGAGGTGGAATCATCTACCAGAGATCTCAAACCATTTACAGTTCACAAGATATATTCTCGTGAACTTGGCAAAAGTTTAAAAATAAAAGAAAAAGAAAAAGAAAAAGAAAGAAAAAGAGAAAAAGAAAAAGAAAATAAAATATAAAATGAAAAAAAAAGGGAGCAAAAATAGACTTGGAGGGAAGTGGGCGACATTAGATTCCTAGTTTATTACTCCATTAAAACATTTGGGTGGACCTGAGAGGAGGCTAGTTCAAGGCAATCTAGGGTGCCTTGATGATAAGATATTCCCGGACAGATCCTTGGTCCAATGGTATTCCTCTCTTAGTGATTACTTGAAATAATTATATAATGTATCAGTGAAGCAAATCTAGTCATGGGTTTGTAATTAGGTCTAATCACTTTCTTTGAAGGCTGAGAGGTTATTTTGAGCATCATCACCAAGTCAAGAAGTTGATGTAGAACTTGAGAATGATTCATAAAGATTTAATAGAATTATCTTTTGATTGGTAGTTACCTTTTCATAATTTAGCAAAGAGAGGGTTAGTCCTACATACCTTGACAAAGCACAGGTTAGACTCCTTTCTCCTTAATGTATAGGTCTGAATCCATTTTTCCATTAAAAGTTCAACTTCCATCACTAAAGATAGCTATGGGTAGCAAGATCACAACATAGTAGAATGCCAAGTTGTGGTTAGAAGAGCTTGAAAGTTTGGAGGAGAGATGCTAGAGCATACTAAAACCTTGAGTTGTACAAAGCTAAAATGATTCAAGCTCACAACAAGTTGGTTTATCTAGAGTTTTTCAAGTAAGAGAGCTTATTTTAGTTCTTAGGAGGCGATTGTTGCTATCGTAAGATGGGATGAAAGTTTTAATCCACTTAGGAAGGCCCTTTTCCATAGAAGACCTACCAAGAGGATCTTATTAGCTTATTAATCATAAGGAGAGTGCCCAATGCTTCCAATCAATGGGCTACTTAAATAAATGTTATAAATCATGTTTAAAAATAATTATCATCAATGAAAATTCCATTTTGAATTGAATCTCTTTCATGTTGAAAGTATTCTTGTTTACGAATTTGCCATAATGTGTTTAAGGTAGGTGTAAAAACTTCATGGCATCTATCCTTCATCCATAACATGAACACAAACTACACACACATATATAAAATGAACACATACCTTTTATGCTGGGCTACTTTGAGTTAAGATAACACTCCCAGTGGCTCACTCAGCAAGCGATCGCTAGCACTACCCTGAGTGTGTCACCCAGTGGTCTTACTTTGGAGGATGAAGTCTATGCTTTCCTTCCTTACTTGCCTTTTGACAAGCCTTGTTAGTTTGATAGGCCTTAGTGTGTGGTCAGTAAGCTACCTTATGTTGGATTTGTTTAAGAGGATGTGAGTCTGCTACACTTTCTTCTTGGATTAGCCTTCGTACAATGACTGGATCGAGTATATTTTAGGTTTAGGATAAGTCCTCTAGTGGCCCCTTCCCTCCTGACTGCTTTAAGTCTGGGTCCAGTCCTTTCTCAGGGCTCCTCGCTTAGTAGTCACTCGGATAGCATTTGTCTGATGAGAGCGTCACGATGATCGATTCCTTGGAAAGTTGTAAGCTACACACTTTCTTTCAGATTGATCATTTGCCTAGGTTGGTTGGTTGTCACTATCTTGATGGTTACACCACTCATGAAAATGGATACACCTTAGGTTGGTTGGTTCTCACACTTTAGGATACACCACTCATGGTAGATGTAAGTCTCTTATGCTTTCTCCTTGAGTTGGCCACCATACACCTATAGACTTTCTTTTCTAGGGCAGGATAAGCCCCTTCCCTATGGGCACTATATTTGGATCACGCGTCCTTTGTGACCCCATTTAGACACTACTTACTATCGGGTTGGGTAGTTCCCCTTTCCTAGTAACCACCCTTGTGGTTAGAGAATCCATCCTATGGATATGCAGATTGTCCCTTGGTCTAGTAAATTTGAAATAGGTCAAGGCTAACATAGCCGCTTCTTAGCATGGTCCCTCGCATACCAATAGGGTCTACACAAACATATAAATAAAATTTATATTCACTTGTTGTTTAGGAGGACACCCGTAACGGTAACTTTTCCCAAGCAATCATCTTATCATTAGACCAGTATCGAAAAAACTCCCTATAGGAATCGCTTTACTACACTTGAGTTGATATAAGTCCCCAGCAAAATTCACTCAGTATTTGCCCCTAAGTCGGGTTCAATTTGTTGTGCTACCAATAGGTCACCCCAGTTGTTCCACTGCTTTAAAGATGTAAGTCTGGATGCCTTCTTCTAGCAAAGCCATTGCAAATCAAAGGTAACACTTTAGATTGGCTAGCTCTACCGGCGGAAGATTATCCCTTTGGTTGTAAATCTAAGATAGGACAAGTCGATATAGCCCCTTCAATGGATCCATCGAACACATGGTCCATAAATTAAATCTTGCAAATTTGAGAGCTCACATCCCGTGGATATGCCTTAATTCTAAACCAAACAAACCATATCAAATCACATAAAATAAGATAAAAAAATCACGACTACTTTTGAGTTGACATAAGTCCCAAGTGGAATTCACTCAGTAGCCGCCCTAGGTTAGGTTTGTGCATCCAATAGGTTACCCCAACAGTTGTTCCTCACTTTGGATGATGTAACTCTGTTATGCCTTCTTCCTAGCATAGTTGTTACACACTGAAAGGCAACCCCTCAGGTTGGCTAGCTCTACCCCACAGCCTATAGATTATGCCTTTGGATTTGTAAACCTGAGGTAGGTCAAGGATGATATAGCCCCTTCTCAATGGGTCCATGCACCGGTCCATACATTACTAAAATTAAATTAAATCCAATCTAATTTTCCCTAGTGGAGTTAAATCACAACCTTATCCCTAGTGGAGCCACAAATAATATATAAACAAGTCAAGCAAATAAATTAAATTCAAAACCAACCTCCCTAGTGGAGCCAAATTAAACCAACTCCCCAGGAGAGCCTAAATTAATGGAATTCAACCAAACTCTTATTTCCAGTGGATACATCCCCAAAAAATCTATGAAATAAAACTCAAATCCTAATCCCAATGGATAGCCTGAACCTGCTTCCCTAGTAGAAGGTTCATCTTCCCGATCCCCAACAGACTCAAGCCCATATCTCTAGCAGATATACCTCGACATCAATTAAAATTAAACAAATTAAAGTCAATTCGATCTTAATCCCTGGTAGATTATAGATTCTTATCCACACTAGATCTTCTTTCCATAAATCGTATAATCAAATCAAATTCAAAACTTATCCCCAGTAGATTTTCTTCTTTTATGCCATCGACATACACCCCTCACATATCATGCCCAATGCATGTGTGATCCCCTAGCGGATCTCTGTCCATGTCCTTGACATGGAATTCTCATCAAATCCTATTTCTTCTCTTACACACACATTTAATACTTCAACTAAAAGCCTAACAATGTATTCATTGAAATTAAATTATCTTAACATTGTAATCCATATTTTATGATTTGTGATGGTGCAAGCTCAAATTTTTTATACAATATCATGCTAAATATATTATAGTGTGAATTAGCACTATATTATTATAATATATGATGTTATATTATAATTTGTGATAATATAATATATTGTCTAACATTACACCTCATTAAAATCACTTAAAAAACAAATAGCACAATTTTGTCAAAATATGAATGATGTTCACTTTTGATGTAAAATTGTTATTTTCTATTAGAAATGGTACAAAATAGCATAACAATATATTATGATATATGATGATTTATACTATGCTACAACATATAATATTTATTTTGGACATAAAATCTTACTTTTAAACTACAAGTGGCGTAGCACACTTTTTGGTACTACTAATTCCCACTTCAAATTCAATAAATTTCATCATCTCATTTATTAAATAAATATTTTTATGATTTATATTAATATAGACTATAGGGCATACCATAATATACTAAAACATTTCAAAACATCTTATAACATCCAAAACACATCACTATATGCTCAAATATATGATCTACATTATATCTTATAATATATGATAATATAATATGATTTAGGGTTAGGGTTTATGGTATTCAAATCTCTAATAGTCAAAAAAAGTCTCTTGAAGACATTTTCATTAGCTTCCATAACTATATTAGGATTAGGTCATTCTTTATTTAGGGTTAAGGTTTAGGGTTTAGGATTTAGGGTTTAGGTTTTGGGGTTTATAGTTTAGGGTTTAGGATTGTAAGTTTTATGGTTTAGGATTTATGAGTTAGGGTTTAGGGTTTTAGGGTTTTAGGGTTTAGAGTTTAGGGTTTTAAGGTTTAGAGTTTAGGGTTTAGTGTTTAGGGTTTAAGGTTTAGGGTTTTGGATTTTGGGTTTAGTTTTTAGTGTTTAAGGTTTGTAGGGTTTAGGGTTTAGAATTTGGGGTTAAGTTTTATGTTTTGGTTTATTTAAAGAGAACAAATTGATTTATTCTTT
Source organism: Cymbidium sinense (assembly GCA_021442155.1). Taxonomy (NCBI): domain Eukaryota; kingdom Viridiplantae; phylum Streptophyta; class Magnoliopsida; order Asparagales; family Orchidaceae; genus Cymbidium; species Cymbidium sinense. Next base: position 329,042,724 of record CM038214.1, on the reverse strand, counting down.
TTATTTTATCCAAGTTTTCTAAGACATAGCGGCGACATAGATAAAATTAGCACCCATAGAGCAAATCAAAACCCATGATAAGTAGAATAGTCTCTACTTTAAAGAACAGTTCCATAGCATCGGATGGTTCTTTAGTTTCTCCAGTTCCCATCAGATCCACCACCTCTTGAGTAGTGGGATCCCATCATCATATCCATGATCTCTCTCTTTACCACCACCTTGGCTGCCTTAGTCACTCCTCCGCCTCCATAACCACCACTAGCCCTCCATATCCACCAACACCTCAGATCCCCACCACCACTACGATAATAGCCTCCACCTTTTCTGCACAGATCTAAGCGAGCCTGGTTGATGATGTTCCTACCACCAAGGTTACACCAATTCTCAGTGTTTAGAGTTAGTTTAGGGTTAGTTTAGGGAGGGTTTAGGGTTAGTTTAGGGTTTAAGATTTAGGGTTTGGGGTTTGGGGTTTAGGGTTTAGGGTTGTGGGTTTTAGGGTTCATGGTTTATGGTTTAAGGGTTTTAGGGTTTAGAGTTTGGGGGTTTAAAGTTTAGGGTTTTAGCATTTAGGGTTTAGGGTTTAGGGTTTACAGTTTAGGGTTTAGGATTTAGGGCTTATGGTTTTAGGGTTTAGGGTTTAGGTTTAGTTTTAGGGTTTAGGGTTTAGGGTTTAGGGTTTAGGGTTTAGGGGGGTTTTTCTTAATTAAGTAAACTAGTAGCTTTAAGTTTATATAGTTTATTTAGTTTCTTTTTTATTTATTTGAATTTATTTAATTTTTTTTTATTTAGATTTATTTTTTTTATTTAGTTTAATTTATTTATTTATTTAGGAATTTTATTTTAGATTATTTTTTAGGTTTAGGTTTATTTTTAGTTAAGTTTTATTTTTATTTTCTTTTTTTAAGTTTAGGTTTTATTTTTCTTTTTAGGTTTATGTTTAGGTTTTTTTTTAGGTTTAAGTTTTAGGGTTTCTTTTTTTGGTTTTTTTAGGTTTTATTATTTAATTTAGGTTTAGGTTTAATTTTAGTTTATTTTATTTTATTTAGTTTAGGTTTAGGTTTAGATTTAATTTATTTTAGATTTAGGTTAGGTTATATTTATTTTAGTTTAGTTTATTTTATTTTGTTTATTTTATTTTTATTTTAGGTTTAGGTTTTTTTTAGGGTCAAGGTTTTATTTTTTATTTATTTTTTTAAGTTTAGATTTTTTTTAGTATATATTTTATTTTATTTTATTTGTATTTTAAGTTTAGTTATTATTTTATTTAGGTTTTTTATTTTTTTAGTTTAGTTTAGGTTTTTATTTGTTTTATTTTATTTTAGTTTTTATTTTTTATTTTATTTTCATTTTAGATTTTGGATTAGGTTTAGGTTTAGGTTTAGGATTTAGTTTACGTTTTTATTTTTTATTTGTTTTATTTTATTTTGGTTTATGTTTTTTTTAGGTTTTATTTAGTTTATGTTTAGGTTTCTAGCTTTTTAGGGTTTAGGGTTTATGGTTTAGAGTTAGTTTAGGTTTAGGCTTTAGGGTTTGGGGTTTAGGGTTTAGGTTTAATGGTTTAGGTTTTAGGGTTTTGGTTTTAAGTTTAGGATTTAAGTTTTAGTTTAGGGTTTAAAATTTTTTTAAGAACAAATTCAAATTCAACATTTTTCTATTCAATTTCATCACCAAGTAGCAAAGTTTTCTAAGACACGATGACATAGATAAAAATGAGCACCCATAGAGCAAATCAAAACCACTAGATAAGTAGCAGGGATCGCCATCATATCCGATCTCTCCTCTCACCACCATAGTTGTAACCTCATCACTTCTCGGCATCCATAAACCACCCTTTGCTCGGCCACCACCTCCATATCTGCCATCACCTCAGTTCCCACTACCACTTTGATAATTGCCACCTCAGCCTTGGATCTAGACTAAGCTGGTTGGGTGATGTTCTTACCATCAAGGTTATGCCCATTCTTAAGGTTTAGGGTTAGTTTAGGGTTTAGGGTTTAGCATTAGTTTAGGGTTAGTTTTGGATTTAGGGTTTAGGGTTTAAGGTTTGGGGTTTGGGGTTTAAGGTTAGTTTAGGGTTTAAGGTAGGGTTTATGGTTTGGGGTTTAGGTTTATGGTTGTAGGTTTTCAAGTTTAGGGTTTAGGGTTTAGGGTTTAAGGTTTAGGGTTTTAGGGTTTAGGGTTTAGGGTTTTAAGGTTTAGGGTTTTAGGTTTAGGGTTTAGGGTTTAGTGTTTTAGGGATTAGGGTTGTAGGTTTAGGGTTTTGGGTTTGGGTTAGTTTTAGGGTTTAGGGATTAGGGTTTAGGATTTAGGGTTTAGGAATTTTTTTAAATTAAGTAAACAAGTAGGTTTAGGTTTATTTAGTTAATTTAGCTTATTTTTTATTTGTTTGTGTTTACTTTATTTTTTATTCTTATTTAGGTTTATTTTTTATATTTATTTGTATAGTTTATTTAGTTTAGGTTTATTTATTTTATTTTATGTTTTTTATTTTAGTTTATTTTTAAGGTTTAGGTTTATTTGTTAGTTGAGTTATATTTTTATTTTATTTTTAAGGTTTAGTTTTTATTTTTTATTTTTAGGTTTAAGTATAAGTTTATATTTTATTTTTTGAGGTTTAGGTTTTAGGATTTTATTTTAGGTTTTATTTTTTTTTGTTTAAGTTACGTTTATTTTTAGTTTATTTTATTTTATTTAGTTTAGGTTTAGGTTTAATTTATTTTAGTTTAGTTTATTCCAGTTTAGGTTTAGGTTTATTTTACTTTGTTAATTTTATTTTTATTTTAGGTTTAGGTTTTTTTTAGTTTAGGGTTTAGGTTTTATTTTTTATTTATTTTTAGGTTTTATTTTTAGGTTTATTCTTTAGGTTTAGGTTTTTTTATTTAGTTTTTATTTTATTCTATTTAGGTTTATTTTATTTTTATTTTACGTTTAGTTTTTATTTTATTTAGTTTTTTATTCTTAAATTTATTTTTTTAATTTAGTTTAGGTTTTTTATAATTTTATGTTTATTTTTTTATTTTTTATTTTATTTTATTTTCAGGTTTAGGTTTAGGTTTTATTTTATGTTTTTATTTTTTTTATTTTTTTTATTTTATGTAGTTTTATTATTTTTTATTTATTTTATTATTTAGTTTTATTTAGTTTAGGTTTAGGTTTTTAGGTTTTTAGGGTTTAGGGGATAGGGTTTAAGGTTTAAGTTTTAGGGTTTTAGGGTTTATGGTTTAGGGTTTACGGTTAGGGTGTTTTATTTAGGGTTTAACGTTTATGCTTTAGGGATTAGGGTTTTGAGGGTTTAAGGTTTAGGGTTTAGTTTAGGGTTAACAAGGTTTAGGGTTAGTTTAGGTTTAGGGTTTAACTTTAGTTTAATTTAGGTTTAAGTTTAGAGTTTAAGGTTTAAGTTTGAGTTTAAGTTTAGGTTTAGGAGTTAGGTTAGTTTAGGAGTTATGGAGTTTAAAGGTTTTTGTGTTTAACAGGTTTATGGTTTTGAGTTTAAGGTTTAAGGTTTAAAAGGTTAGGTTAGTTAGGTAGTTAAGGTTAGGTTAAGTTTAAACTTTAGGTTTAGTTAGGTTTAGTTGTTAAGTTTAGGGTTTACGATTTAGGGTTTAGGGTTAGGGTTAGGGTTTAGGTTTAGGGTTTAGGGTTTAGGGTTGTAGGTTTAGGGTTTAGTATTTAGGGTTAGTTTTAGGGTTTAGGGTTTAGGGTTTAGGATTTTGGGTTTAGGGTTTAGTGTTTATAGTTTAGGGTTTTAAAATTAAGTAAATGGTAGCTTTAGGTTTATTTAGTTTATTTAGTTTTTATTTATTTATTTTAGTTTATTTAGGTTTATTTTTAATTTTTATTTACTTTCATTTATTTATTTAATTTAGGTTTTTTATTTTAGTTTATTTTTTAGGTTTAGGTTAAGGTTTATGCTTATTTTTCAATTTAGTTTTATTTTCATCTAAATTTTTAGTTTAGGTTTTATTTTTTATTTTTAGGTTTAGGTTTAAATTTTTATTTTTATTTTTAAGGTTTAAGTTTTAGGTTTCTATTTTAAGTTTATTTTTAGGTTTTATTTTTTAGTTTAGGTTTAGGTTTATTTTTAGTTTATTTTATTTTATTTAATTTAGGGTTTAGGTTTAGTTTACTTTAGTTTAGGTTTAGGTTTATTTTATTTTATTTATTTCAAGTTTAGGTTTTTTTTTTTAGTTCATGGTTTAGGTTTTATTTTTTATTTATTTTTAGGTTTATTTTTTAGGTTAAGGTTTTTATTTAGTTTTTATTTTATTTTATTTTAGGTTTATTTTATTTTTATTTTACATTTAGTATTTATTTTATTTAGGTTTTTTGGTTTGAGGTTTATTTTATATTTTTAGTTTTGTTTAGGTTTTAATTTATTTTATTCTAATTTAGTTTTTATTTTTTATTTAATTATATTTTTATGTTTTGGTTTAGGTTTAGGTTTTAGTTTAGGTTAATATTTTATTTTATTTATTTTATTTTTTTTTTAGTTTAGGTTTAGGTTTTTATGATTTTAGTATTTAGGGTTTAGGGTTTAAGGTTTGGGGTTTAGGCTTTAGGGTTGTAGGAAACTTTAGGAGTTTAGGGTTTAGGGTTTATGATTTAGGGTTTAAAATTTTAAGGTTTAGAGTTTAGGGTTTAGGTTTAGGTTTAGTGTTGAGGTTTGGGGTTTGGGTTAGTTTTAGGTTTAGGGGTTAGAGTAGGAGTTTAGGGTTTAGGGTTTAGGGTTCATTTAAGTTTAGGTTTAGCGTTTATAGTTTTAGGGTATAGGGTATAGAAGGTTATATGTTTAGGGTTGTTAGGTTTAGGTTTAGGTTTAGGTTTAGGTTTAGGGTTTAGGATTTAGGATTTAGGGTTTAGGGCTTAGGGTTTAGGGTTTAGGGTTTACAATTTTTTTTTAAATTAAGTAAACCAAAGGGTTTAGGTTTATTTTGTTTAATTAGTTAATTTTCTTATTTGTTTTAGTTTATTTTTATTTTTTTTAATTTTTATTTAGGTTTATTTTTTATTTTTATAGGTTTAGTTTATTTATTTTTGGTTTATTTATTTTAGTTTAAGTTTTATATTTTAGACAATTTTCTTAGTTTATGTTTAAGTGTATGCTTATTTTTTAAGTTTTTTTATTTAATTTTTTTTAAGTTTAGGTTTTTTTTTTATTTTAGGTTTAAGTTTAGGTTTTATTTTTATTTAGGTTTTCTTTTAAGTTTTATTTTAGGTTTATTTTTAGGTTTTATTTTAGTTTATGTTTAGGTTTATTTTAATTTATTATAATTTATTTAGTTTAGTTTAGTTTAGTTTATTTTAGGTTTAGGTTCATGTTTTATTTTAGTTTATTTTATTTTAGTTTAGGTTTAGGTTTATTTTATTTTATTTATTTTAGGTTTATGTTTTATTTTTTTTTATTTTAGGTTTTATTTTTATGTTTATTTTTAAGTTTCAATTTTATTTATTTTTATTTTATTTTAGATTTATTTTATTTTTTATTTTACATTTAGCTTTTTAGGTTTTATTTTAAGTTTATTTTATTATTTAGTTTAGTTTAGGTTTTAATTTATTTTAGTTTACCTTTTATTTTTATTTTATTTTATTATTTAGGTTTAAATTTTTTGGTTTATGTTTTAGTTTAGGTTTTATTTTATTTTATTTTATTTATTTAGTTTAGGTTTTTTTATTTATTATTTTAATTTTAGGTTTTATTTAGTTAGGTTTAGGTTTTTTAGGTTTAGGGTTTAGTTTAGGTTTAGGGTTTAGGGTTTGGTTTTAGGTTTAGGTTTAGGATTTAAGGTTTAGGTTTAGGGTTTAGTTGTAGGTTTAGGTTTAGGGTTTAGCATTTATTATTATTATTATTATTATAAGTAAATCTGTAGTTTAGATTTTATTTATATTTAGGTTTAGGTTTATAGTTTATTTTTTTTAGGTTTATTTAGTTATAGGTTTATTAGGTTTAGGGTTTGGGGTTTTAAGTTTAGTTTAGGGTTTAGAGTGGGAGTTTAGAGGTTGAGGTTTAGTTTTAGTTTAGGTTTAGAGTTTAAGTTTAGGTTTAAGTTCAGTTAGGTTTTAGGTTTAGTTTGTTTAGGTTGTTTAGTTTAGGGTTTAGGGTTTATGTTTTTTTTAGGGTTTAGGTATAGATTTAGGTTTTAGTTATGCGTTTAGGTTTTTTTTTTGAATTTTTTATTTTTATTTTTTATTTTTATTTTTAGGGTTAGGTTTAGGTTTTTTTTAGGGTTTAGTTTAGGGTTTATATTTTTTAAGGTTAGTTTTAGTTTTTTTTTGAAAATTTGTTTATTTTATTTATTTTTTATTTTAGTTTATTTTATTTTTTTTTTTATTTAGTTTATTATTTTATTTAGTTTAGTTTATTTTAGGTTTATTTATTCTTAGGTTTTTTTATTTTAGTTTAATTTTGAAATTTATGTTTATGTTTAGGTTTATGTTTAAGTTTAGTTTTATTATTATTTTATTTTTTAGGTTTAAGTTTTATTTTTATTTTAGGTTTAGGTTTAGGTTTTATTTTATTTTATTTTTTTTATGTTTAAGTTTTAGGCTTTTATTTTAGGTTTATTTTAGGTTTTATTTTTTTAGTTTAGGTTTAACTTTACTTATTTATTTATTTTATTTTATTTAGTTTTAGGTTTTAGGTTTTTTAGGTTTAGGTTTAGGTTTAGGTTTAATTTAGTTTATTTTAGTTTAGGTTTGATTTATTTTCTTTTATTTTGGTTTAGCTTTTTTTTTTTTTAGTTTAGGTTTATTTTTTATTCATTTTAGGTTTTATTTTTAGTTTTATTTTTTAGGTTTATGTTTTTTTAGTTTTATTTTATTTTATTAGGTTTTTTTATTTTTTTTAGTTTAGTTTAGGTTTTATTTATTTTATTTTAGTTTACTTTTTTATTTTTTTATTTTAATTTCTTTTAGTTTTAGGTTTAGGTTTAGGTTTAGGTTTATTTTTTATTTTATTTTTTTATTTGTGTTTAGGTTATTTATTATTTATTTTTTAGTTTAGGATTATTTTTTTTTTTTAGGATTTAAGGTTTAGGGTTTAGGGTTTAGAGTTAGTTGAGGGTTTTTGGGTTTTGGGGTTTGGGTTTAGATTAGGGTTTAGAATTAGGTTTAGGTTTAGGTTTTAGGTTTAGGGTTTAGTTTGGTTTAGGGTTTAGGTTTTAAGGATTAGACTTTAGGGTTTAGGTTTAGGGTTTAGGTTTAGGGTTTAGGGTTTAGGGTTTTGGGTGTAACCTCCATTGCTCCTCCCCAACCACCACTTCTCTAAGCACCACCTCCATATCTACACCTCAGATCCCCACCACCATGACAATAATGTCAGCCTCCTCCTTCCTCCACCAGATCTAGACTTAGCTGGTTGATGGTGATGTTCTGTCAAAGTTCCCATTCTTAGGGTTTAAGTTTATTCATTTTAGGGTTTAAGTTAATTTATTTTAATTTATGTTTAGGTTTATGTTTAGGGTTGGGGTTTAGGGTTTAGGGTTTAGGTATAGAATTTAGGGTTTAGGGTTTAGGGTTTTTGGGTTTTATTATAAGGTTTAGGGTTTTGGGTTAGGGTTTAGGGTTTAGGGTTTTAGGGTTTATGGTATAGGGTTTAAGGTTTAGGGTTTTTTTTTTTGGGAAACCCATATAAGGGAATTTTATTACCACAGGGTTACAAGGTCCTTAGGATAAACTCCCTTCAAAGAGCTACAATCAACTAGAGTAAATCCCCTATCTAAATACAACCAAAAGCAAAATAAAAGAGTAAGGAAAGCAAAAGATACAAATTGATTAACAAGATAAGCCAATGGAAGATTAGGGCCAAAGCTCTTGAGGATGAGAGAATGCATGACACTATGGAGCAAACACAAGAGAACAAGAGAATTGCACCACAAAATTGTAGAAAAAAGAGAAATTAGAAAGTTAAGGTAAAATAGAGGAGTGAAAAAATAAGCGAAAAGATAATAAGGAAGTGTGATAGAGAAGGCTCAGCTCAGTCACACCTAAGTTGGGCAGATGCAAATATGAGCATCCATACTTGTTATTTACATCTATAACCAAAAGAGTGAAATCATCCACGACCATCATAGCCAACAAACGTATAGCAACCATTTGTTGAAAGTCTTTTGAGCCTTAGTACACAAACCAAAGCAAAGCTATATTGAATAGAAAAGAAAGCGCAAGAACGAATGGGTAAGGGGATCCCATGTAGAGTAAATGTCATATTAGGCACCATGTCATGAGAATCCCAACACAAATGAAGTGAACCATCATTGTCAGGTCTACCATATTTTTAATCAGGTCCAAGGGTTTAATTAGATCGGGATGAAGACCCACCAGAAAACGAAAAAAAGGCGGTAAGAAGCATAAAAGACCAATAGAAAGACCTGTTGAAATCCAACAAGGCAAATAAAATAGCATGGAATTAACCCCATCCCAAACATATGGGACAAATATTAAACAAAGTCATGCGATGTAAATAGGGGATATACCCTAGAAAAGAAGTGCAATGAAAGAAAGTAATGCAGTTAACAACCTCAGTATTAACCACTAAGTATAAGGCAAGACATCCCAAGGAAATTACCAGAATTGCGAAGTCTATCGAGAGGAGATGGGAATGCGGTAGATTAGATGAACCATAAAGCATAGGTAATAAAATGCTCCCCACCAAACAACTCAAGTAGAGACAATCGAGAGATAATCCAGAATCGCTGAGCGAAAACTTCGATAATCCAGTTGACTACAACCAAGGCGGTAATAACAAACGGCCATAAATCCACCCATTGAGTAAACAATGCATAGGTTAAAATCAAATTAGGCAAAAGCATAATCTCGATCTACAAATCTAACGGAACCAAGAAATAGCGGGTTAAGTAGATCTCAAACATCGAGATGACATAGCAATCGGTAAAACATTGAGGAAAAGCAACGGCAACAACAACAACAACCACAAGACAACCTACTGGACGACAAGGACTCAAAATCCAGCAATAATGAAAATAATATATTGCACCCACCATATGATAAGCTAAAGAAAATGCAAAAAAAAAATGGGTTCAAAGATAGTCAACATTGAAATCCTTCAAAGGTAAAGATGAGCAGCTTGGATAAACCAAAATCCTCGAGGTAGAAAGAAACCATAAAGTAAGACCAATCCAAAGAGATAATAAAAATAATTAGAAAATTTCAGTTTCTCTCTTGACAGGTTGGGAAGATGGGGTTAGCAAAATCAATCAGCAAAATAACTCCAAAAGCACCTGAGCATGATGATAGCCCCGGTAGCGACTTCTTTGGGCATAAAACCAATGATCAGTTCAACAACCAAGATAGGAAAAAAACAAGTTAGCATAAAACCACCCATTCAAAATAGACAATGCATAAGATAAATTCTAGGTTTAATGAAGTGCGGCCAAGTCTAGCGAACCAAGATGGAAAAAATAGCGGTTTAGATAGGCCTCAAACATGTGATGATTGCGACCTATTGCAAACAACAATAATAAGCAGAAAAGCAAAAGCCACCATGCAGCCAAAAACCTCAAAAGAGTCCTACTGGTGATAAGATCCCAAAAACCCAGAAGTAGCTTGTTGAGAATTAATCGTTGACCAACAACCAAGAGTAACTACCAACAACGGCCAAAATCCACCCATTCAGTAAAGTGCATAGGTTAATATCCAATTAGGCAATAGCATAATCGGTGATCTTCATAATTCTAACGGAACCAATAGGGAAAAAATAGCATAGATTAAGTAGACTTCAAACATGGTGATCTTGACGGTTGCAAACAGCAAAAATGGTGGGACAACAAACAGGAAGTAATTCCAAACCTACAGAAATAATCCGAAAAACAACAGGCAACAAATAGCCACCACAAAGGCGACCTGGATAATGGACCGATAATCCAAACAAATAAATAACACTACAATTATTGCACCAACCATAAGATAAGCCAAAAAAGAATAGTGGGGCAACATAGCCACAGAAAGGGTTCAAAAGTAAACCATCAATGAGATCCTTCAAGACAAAGGAGAGCAGGTTAGCAGCTGAACTACCATCCTAAAAAAAATAGGCGAAAATCATTAAGTAAGTCCAATCGTAAAGAGACAATAATAATAACAAGGGTATGGCGGTTTCTCTCCTTACTTGGGGAGATGAGGTTAGCAAATACAATAAACCAACCCCAAGAGCGACACAGACAAAAGGCCGAAATCCAACAAGTAGCAATTAAAACATCAAAGCAGATATTGCACCCACCATAAAAAAAAGGTAAAAATAATGGTACATTATAAAGTGGTCCAAAGGAAAGCCATCTTTAAGATCCATCAAGACACATAATATCAGGCTAATCCCACGACATCGTAATAATGTGGATGGAAATCGGAAATAATTCCAATCTTTGAAAAGAAGTTATAATAGCAAAGATATTGCAATTTCTCTCCTTACGTTGTGGAGGTAAGGTTATGGAACATAGGAGGGCCACAACCATAATAAGGAGAAGAATAACAAATAAATTAGACAACCATAAGGTTATCTGAAGTATAGCATTTAAACATTGAGTGCCCAGAATATAATTCCAGAAAGAGGAGGAGGAAGAACAACTTTAATCATAAAATGAGAAACAAAATAGTAGGATCCATAATCAAAATATTGATGGCAAGAGGTCATGTCCTTTGATCAAAAATAAAGAAAATAAAGCATAAAGTAATACATCTCCCTCGAACAAAACACCTTACCATTAAAAGTGGAAGCGAAGCGGTAAGGCCCCATTTAAGGTTGGGAAAGTTAAACCAAAGATGCCAGATTAAATAACCAAGGGGTATCGGGATGCATCAACAAATTCCAAATGAACATCAACACATTAACGGTAGAGAAGGTAAGCCCCAATTAAAGCTAGGTAATTTAAACCAATACAAGGGATATCGAGGATGATGCATCAACAAATTCCCAAGCACAACACTAAATAGAAAATGATCATGCGATTAATCGGGTAATATAGTAGATCAATCCAATAGGTTGGATTAATTTACGATAAGGAGTATTGTCGATTCACCAATCCACACAAATGTTTAGGAAGAGTAAGTTGATCAAAGAATTTTGTACCATCAATCTAGCACCCAGTTGGCAAGATAATCACACATTACATTACCCTCATGCCATGAGAGATTTTAAAATAGAGTTGAGAAAGGAGAGCTCTAGTTGCTTGAGAAGATAGTACAATTACATATGCCCATTTTGGTGGAAGTCAAAGATCAATCAGCGAGGCATCCACCTCAATCAAATATTGAGCCAACCTTTTGAAGGCAAATCTCAAGAGCTTTGTACACGCCATTAGCTCAAAGGAAAGAGCAAGTATTAAGGGGTAAGCAAAAGCACATAGGACTTTACCATTAGGGTTTCTAAAATGCCACCAGAAGCATTTTGGAGACGAGCCATCAATGTTAATTTTAATAGTATTAACATGAGGTTTTATAAACAATCTTGTCATCTTCTGGTGGGTTGATCGACAAGTTAAAACCCAATTTATTGGCCACAAATTTACAACCTTTGAATTGTTTGTAGTTAATTAAATTGGCATTGAATAAGTCCGATTTTTTTTAATTCTAGCAATTATCCTCATGTGGTTCATAGGAATCCCATGATGTTTTGCATCATTTTGTCCATCCATATGAACCAAATAAGAGTGATAGCAGTTATGACTTTAATGTGACCTTTAGTAGTGTTATCAAAATAAACTTCAAGAATAAAGTTAAGGATCCATTGAATTTGACAATGTTAAAGAGATCATCATACCAAATCCAAAGTTTGGAAGCAATGGCTCTTAACAAAAACATGATTTACATTCTCAATGTGATGGCATTTTGAAGGTAAGTGAAAACCTTTCCCCACATCAAGGAGTCAGGATGAAGTTTTCAAAATATGTAAGAAGAAAAGTAGAATAGTGTTATTCCAAAGTTTGAAAAACACATTGGAAAATTCATGAGCTTCTTTAATATGAATCAAACATTTTTAAAGTTGAAATCACCATTTTGAGAAAGCTTAAAAGGATCGATCATGATTGCTAGGTATGATAGGAATAGTAGTAAGCTTGTTTAAAAGAGGAGGAAGGAATATAATCAAAGCTTACTATTCACATATTATTCTAGAAAGAGTTCACTTTAATAGCGTGGAATGGGTAGAAAGTAAAATCAATGGACCCACCTCAGGTCAGTTATCTTGCCAAAAGAAAGAGGTGCGAGTTAATCCCCAGAAATTAATGATTTGGCATCCCATTTGATGGAACAAAGTCTTTTCCAAATAGGAGAGTCTCTATAGGGGAAATGAGAGGGTGCTTACGCGGTATTTAGTCATCCGCCCAAAGACTGTTACTCTTAAAATTCCACCAAAGTTTATAGGAAAAAGCAGTGATAGCTTCCTTGATAGGCTTACATCCAAGACCACCTTCAACAAGAGTGCCACAGCTTTTATACCAAGAGGTCCAATGCATTCTTTTAGAGGAATTGTTAGAACCCTAGAAAAATTTGTTAAAGCTCAATTAATTATATAATTGGTTGCACAATGGTTTGAATGAGATATAAAGGCATGGAGTTAAGGGGTATCTTAATCAAAGTGAGCCTACCACCAAATGAGAGTAAATGAAATTCCCAAGCAGAAATTTTATTAGAGATTTTTTGGATTAACTCATCAAAAAGATGAGATCTTTTCTGACCTTTAAAAGTTGAGCACCAAGATATTTAATAGGAAGTTGTTGTTGAAATTAGTAATTCTCAAGATTTGGTTGATCCTATTACTAGGGATTTTAGAGGAAGGAATGAAACAACTTTTTTCATTAAGAAAAGACCACTTTTAAATTTATTTAAAAGATTCTTAATAGTTTTAATGTGAAGAATAGAGGCATTGCAAGATTATAAAAGTCATGTTAAAA